>CABFOV010001042.1:108221-122600 GCA_902141375.1 Timema poppense
GGACAAATCGTACCAGTGCTGCCAATTCCTTTATATGTTAGAAAGTGGAAGATGGATCAGTGCGTCATATATTTTGCGTGGGGTAACATTACGTTGAAAAGACGTCACGTCATCAACTTAGCAAGATTTGAAGATGGGGCATTTCGTAACCTCTACGAAAAATTAAGAGACGATAGGGACAAGTTTTTAAACTACTTTTAAATGTCGGTAGCATCGTTTGATGAGCTAGTGGTCAAATTCCACGTAACGATTCAAACTAGACAAGAGTTGGTTTAAGCATTATCTTTTAATTCACATTTTCTTCTATCCATTGACTTTTTTTTAGATTTCTGTTTCTGTATTCCTCCGATGATGAGTCCCAAATTGCTTTCTTTTGCCTAACCTCATCTATAAAACGTTCAATATCTAAATCATCGATTATTTATAAAAATTAGAAAGAAAAAATCGATTCAACCGGCACAATCTCTCTTGGAAACTTCCACATAACTGAACTAGTCCTGTCTACTAGCTAAGGTTGCCAACACTGATAACTAGACAGCGTAAGGTAGAAAAGCGGCGCGTTTGCATAAATGGAGCCATAAGGCGACATGTACTAGATTATTTCGGGTGGCTTTTGCCACTGGCGTTTTGTAAAACACGACGGCATGTTTTACAAAACGCGATGGCAAGTTTTTAGGACGGCAGAACATAAAATGACTCATTTGTTCCCATTGACATAGAAAACGCGACGGCTTTTGCAGCCGTGTGTCACGCGGCACAAAACGCCTGCATAAAATGGCTCTAACCGGTCTGGCTATGTGAATTTAATTACACTAATGGGGTTTAAATTATATAGGACATATTAAAAGAATTTGTATCTATATCTTACTGGAGAAAAACTGGAAAGCAACTAGAATAAAACTCTCAATACATCGGTCTTGGACTTTTACATCGACTTCTCCATCACCAGCAAACCAGATTGGCAATAGTAGGCAATGGTAGATGTTAAGTTTACTTGACCACCAATATGGGTGATATTGTTGTTGCTAATGGCTTGTTTTAGTTAAATAAATCTTTACTGGAAAGAGGACATATAATTATTTTCGTGCATTTCATAGTGTGCATTTGTAATGTGAAAGTACTATTTTGAAATTGCTTAAGGTGCTCTACTCTTCAATCCAAGTTGGTTATTTTTGTTGACAAAGCTAAAACGAAAAAGTTAATTAGAATGTTAAACCAGATTCACTAATTGTTATTATTTATATTATTATTAGTACAGCTACTTATCTTGGACTTTACTTTACTTTCAAATAATTTGTTGATGTCGTTATCATCATCATCATACTCATCATCATCATCATCATTAACTGATTCAGCTTGTGGTTAGGACTGATTAGTAAAATTCGTTATTCTTCCTCTATCCTTCCATCATTCTTCTACCTTAAATTTCTTCCATGCTTCGCTTCTCACTAGAACACTTTCGGCTAACTGTCTCTCAACCTAACCAAGGATTTTTATGTATTTTTTTCTAAAAGGTCAAATTTAAAAAAATATAAATTTACAACATAATATTTTTTACTGTTTAAATTTAAATATTTGACATTCCACATTTTGCATTTTATAAACCATAAGTAGCAAACCAATAACAATATCTCTTGCACTGAGTAAGGAACGATTTCAAATTAAAAAACAAAACAATTATTTCTCTTTCTATTTTTTTTAAAAGTAAAATAAAACTACCAACAATATGTTAAAGAAAAAATAATAATAGATCACTTTTGTGCCTTCTGTTTTTAACCTTCTGAATAATTTTCTACACTCAATAGATACTAGTGAAACGTTTCCAAAACTATGCTTCATCTACGTAACTAATGGAAGAGTGTCTGGTATACTTCGGTTACGACAGCGTTAAAAAGAGGAATAATATGCAAACCAAAATAAACTAGATCAATATTGACATCATCGCATCGGTGTGTACGCATAATAAACGTCAATCTCTTTTATTTTAACTTTCAGAGAACGGGGCGGTTTGAACACTATTCATAGCCGGTTGTATTGAAGCTATTGTTTTTCCATAAATAAACTCCTCCAGTACAAAAAGGCTGATATATTTCCTTAAAGATTTTAACTTACTCTCAATAGTCCACATATGTTAATATTTGTGGATATAATGGACACTGAACAGTTATTAAGACGTTGTGCGAACATTAATAACAATAAACAAAAAATATTATAGTAAGTGATAGGTATTGTGTTTTTCAAAAAAAAAAGCGGGGCTCATTTTAATCAGATAATAAAAGAAAATCACAAGTTTTGGATACATTTTTCCACCACGTCTTATTATCCATGTGTGCTATACTTGTAGGTCAATATTTTAAGTACGTAAATGCGTTAGGGTTAAATAATGTAGACTGTAGAGGAAATGTACCCATATCTGAGTGGAGAGACCATTTAGGAAAATAGCACACTCCCTACATCTGGCTAAAATTCCAACCCCAAACTTCCCTTCAGAGAGAATATGTCAAAGATCTTGACATATATATACCACGTTCCCATAGGTTCAAGTGTTGGAGATATTATTGATTAACTTAGTGCGTCAACTATTTTGAAGTGGTGGGAAATCATTCCAAGAAACCACCTTTACTTCAACTTGAAGGCAATGCACTCATATAAGTGTGGAGAGGGTATGGGTAAAAACCCTCCAGATACCAAATCAGGATTCGAATCCTAATAATCCCGTCCATATATATCAAGTGAAATTAGATTCCAACAATTCAGACCTCTTTACTACCAGAGTGGGATATAAATTTAATAAAATTATACAATATAAAAATCTTTATTTTCTGTAAGGAGGGATTTTGACGAGATTAATAAAGGTAGTGTGTCTAAAATTTCATAAAATGTAAGGATATATAATTATTTGCTAATGAACCAATTGTACCCTTACTCTGGTTTTATCTAAGAAAGATAGTGTGTATTGTACCATTTTACCCTTTCCAGTGGTATACAAATTTATATAATATTACTGTAATTATATTTTTTACTTTCTAATATTAAGAGAAAGTATTGAAACCATGACTATTTATGACCTCGAGATTATTGTGGAATTTTTAAATTTAATTGCATAAAAATCCAAAAATATATATTTAACAATTCTGTCTGTCCCCATTTTCGTATATATGTCTGTCTGTACATGACCATAAGTTTGAAAAGTGTTTTATGGACTTTGTTCAAACTTGATTTATAGATGCTTTAGGACTATATCTGGCGAGCTTTTTTGATTTTGTTTTTAGCCCTTAAATCTATTCTAGTTTACTATTGATTGATTTTTTTTATTACAACATTTTCGAAAATATATCTTATTAAGATTTTATTTAAATTAAATACCTATGAGATGTTTGACTTCAAATATCATACGGTATTCTTTGTTTTTGGGAAAAATTCGTTATGTAATAATTTAATGACAAGTTATTTATGAATATTTGAAATATTTCGTAAATAGCTATTATGATTTTGTTTAAAATTTACATCTGTGAACTGTTTAAAATTACAAACAAAATTGTAGTCTTGTTTTTTGAACGTTAATTCATTTAAAGGTAACCAGGCGAAGAATATTTTTAAATTTGAATATTTAAAAAAATGACTATGGCAATTTGGTTCAAAATAGGTATATTTTAAGTTATTTTACTATTTAGCTAATCATATATATATATATTTATATTAGTTTATTGATGACTGAATTTACTAAAAAATTATTTATTTTTTGTTAAAATATCTCAAACAATTTTATTCAAAATTTGTATTTGGGAATTATTTTAAACCATAAATAACATATTTTTGCTTTTTTAAAATAAATTAATTTAAGAGTAGTATACTTAGAACATTTTATAGAGAATTTGAAATTTTTCTAAAATTGGCCTTGAAGATTGAGTTTAGAATGGATATACGGGACTAGTTTTTCATGATAAATGAAAATTCGTTTTAATTTTTGCAAATAAAAAATTATCTTAGGGTAGTTTACGAACAACTTATTTTTGAAAATTTGAAATTTTTAAAATATGTCAACAGTTTGATTTAAAATGTATATATAAATGGTGTTTATTATAGTTAACCATATAAAGTGTTTTATTTTTATGAGGAAACCTTTCTAATGGTAGCTTACGAGAACCTAATTTTTTAACATTTCCTTAAAAGCTATAATACACAATATGAGTAAGTTCGTTTAATCGTATTATTTATTTGTAAAAACCTCCGTTGTATTTGAAAAACTAAAAACATTTGTCCATCAAATTAACCACAAATAGCTTGTATTTCACATTATTGTTTATAAACATTCTCTCATCTCGTATGAGTTTTGAGGGGTTATGTTTTTTCTAACCTAATTTAAAATGAATATTAATTGTTTTCTTTCAAAAGCCTCCAAGCACTAAAACAATACAGTAAAACACTGTATACAATAATACAAATAATATGATTGATCCCCAAATATAATTTTGGTCTTACAACTAATAACTGTGTGTGTGTACAGTGTGAATATAAGTTCTCTAAAACTAATATTAAATCCTTAAAATAGTTTAGGAGTGGAACCAGCACAGGCTATTTTTTAAAAAACTTTACCTATACTCTCCCAACTTCAATACAGACAGTAGTCTTTAAACATTAGTTGACGAGTCCAAACTGTTGGTCAACTTGCAGACACGCAACGCTAATGTATTAGATTGAAATGGTTATCACCCATATCGCACAAAACTTCATCGCATTCTGTGTTATAAACCCTTTACAACACCTTAATGACTCTATCTACTTGGTGAATTAAAATATATATTGCAAAGCGGGTTGCGTCTTAACTGTACGAACTGAAACACCCTAAGCACTATCCAACTTCTACTCCAATGTACGAAATGGAAAGAGAAGGAAGTAAATGAACAATCCATCCTGTGAGGCTTCTAGTTTACCAGTTTAGAATAACTCCCATTCTACCCAGACGAGAATATAAGCACACTATACTATTTGAGACGGAATTTACTAATCTACATTTCAATATAAACTTTTAATTGTTTTCTTCACTTTAAAGACTTATGCTTCCACGGACCTTTTTAATCTCTATTCTCGTAGGAATACTTCCAATGGGGATTTTCGTAAATAAACCAAATATCCTGAGATATATGTGATTAAAAATATATACGTTTGCAAAAAAAAACTCTAGATAAAATAATAATATTAGTAGTAGAATTCAATATTTGGTAAAACAATTTTTAACAACGTCAACTTAGCATGAAAAAACATGGGTACATATGATGAAAATTAACAATAATATAGGTATTATAAATAGAATTAATAAAAAGATTTTAGTAATAATAATAATAATAAGTTGCAATGTCTTATAATGATATATATAATAAATAATTAAGTTTTAATAAACATTTAAAAAGTTTCAAATATATTGAAAATTATTAAAATTGTGAACCTTATAGTCAAAATGTTACTCACTTTAGTTTCCTCTTACATAACTTGGAACACTCAACTGCACACCTTCTGCTCTAACCTGATGATGGTTCCGAAACTGAACCGAATCATGTAGACGATTAATATGTTGCAGGGAATACAGCAATCAAAGGAACAAGGGACAACAGTTAAGGAATGAATTCAATTATCGTTTAAACTTTTTTATTCAACTTTTTTCATGTCTTTATAATAACCTTTTATTACAAACAATTTTTATTTTTCCTATTTAACACAAGACAATTAATACATACATGATGGAATAATTTTGTCATATCACTGTTTGGAAGTAAAATATTGACTATAAAGTCCACAATTTTAATAATTTTAAATATTTTTTAAACTTTTTAAACGTTTATTAAAACCTATCTACTATATTTATCATTACAAGACATTCCAAATAGTAATTATTATTATTACCAAAATTTGTTCATTAATTCAATTTATAATGTTTATATTATTGTAAGTTTGCATCATATGTAACCAGGTTTTTTCAAGCTAAGTTGACGTTGTTAAAATTTTTTACACCAAAGATTGAATTCTACTACTAATATTCTAATTCATTCCTTATTAACTATAAATAATTTTTTTTCATAAAATAGTAAGTTTGACAATGTTAGACTGTTTAAAAAATTTATTTTAAGGCTTTATACATTTTGTATTAATGTTTTATCGTTTAAACGGTAAATAAATGTAAATACATTAATATGATATATTCTATATTTACTTGCCCTCACTTCACAAACAGGCATTGTACCTAAACGAATACAAACACAGCTCAGATTCGTGCGAGTATTATATTACATTCTAAAGCCATATTTCTAATAGACCATAAATGATTACTTTTGGCCATTGAATGCAAACAACCCACATTACAACTTGATATGAAAACTTAACCCATCTAGCTCCTAACAGTGTCATGAAAACATCTACCTTGAGCTATAGTCAGACATTGGACATTTACTTTCTTCCCCTTGCACCTCTTTTCCTGCCGTTTGATGTCACGTAAAGGCATTAATAACTCTGACACTTTATCTTCTCATTTCCGTATAAAACAACTGTAAAGTGTTGACAGAGCTATAAAATATATTTTACGAGCCATATCCATGCCTTTACTTTAGTTTTCTCCCTTACACACTCTTCATAAGCCCATGCATTAACCAAACCACCTGCCATATCTCCCCAACTACCCCAATGCTTGTTATACAGAGTCCGATGTTCATTAAATGCAACATTTCAGCCTTTCATTTGATAAAGTTTTGCGGTTTCAGGTATTATGCCTTAGCAAAAGGACACTTTCTTAGGCATAAATTGCTGTGTATAACCTGCTAGTGAAAAATAAATGGGCAAGTTTCCTTGACTTAATGTTAGGTTTACAATATTATTGAAGCTTACAAAATTTGAATTCTTGACAAATATTATCTACATTACTTTAACTACTTTAGTATCTAAGGTATTATTGTATTAAATATAGTCAGCTCATTATATGTAAATACTGTAAAAATTCTAAATCAAGCATTTATATCTATCATGTTTGTAATATAATTATGTAGATAGAAATATGCATATTTTATTAAAATTTTGAATATCAAACTTATTTAATATAAACATTTTATTATACAAGATGTTTCATAAAGTATTTACAGTAGATACCACTAAAGTTATTTCCAAATTTCCTATTTACTTAAGACACTACTAGATTGGTGTACACAAAAATATTATTGTTGGTCACACAAACATTAATCAGTGGCTTCACTAGAGACCAGATGTGTCTCAAAACTAGTTTACTGTTGCACAATTAACAATTAGGAGGTGATTATTGATAAAAGTTCTGGTCAAGCTAACCAGTCATTTATCTCCCGTAAACTGACTATCCGTACATTTTGTTGATGAGAGACATAACCTATACGTTCTACTAACTGAATTAGTTTTTGTATTCTTTATTAAATGTATAAATTTAAGATGTTTGTTTTATATATTTATTTTGAGTTTTAATTGTTTTTAAGGATAGTAGTGTCAATTATGGTGTCTTAAAGATGAAGTTTTCAACCATTCAATAAAGTTATAGAGAATGGTAGAGATACGATAAAGCAGACACAGGAAATAAATTTACTTTTTATATAATTATATAAAAATCAAATTGGAGTTAAGGTTTTGATTGATTATATTTTATTGTGTATATTTATTAATATCATTACACAATTGCTAAATACATTTTTATTAAGTAACGTGCCCAATATTTCAATCTAATGAAATGGATATATAAATATCAGGAAGCCTATTTTACTAGAAATAAATAATTTCATCCGTCATTTCACAACCATATTTTCGAGATATGATGCTTTATTTAGAGTGTTGTCATGTTTGTTTTACTTGATTATTTGAACAAATTTGTTGTCAGATAATCTAAAGTTTTGATCCCTGTTAATTTTGTTGCAACCCAAATCTACCTTGATCTAGGATCAAGCAGGTTGACAATCCCGTGATTGTAGAATATATTTGATATTGGTGCAACTAGCCTTTAGTATAATATAACGAGTTAGATTAACTTGAAAATAGAGATAACGCACTCTTAGCTATAGCTTTCTTACTAATTTTGATTTTTATGTAACGTGTGAACAAGTAAATAGAAAACGTATTAAACTGCTATTTGAATTATATAAAATAATAGTTTGATAAAATCGTACTATAGAATTTGAGGTGATTTGAATTATGGTTCTCAAATAATTATTAAATTAATGTTAACTTATTATAGCCCTACAAATTTGTAACATAAACACTTGAATGAAAGAGGTGGCCAATTTTTAGAAAAAGTATGTATTTTTTCTATCGCATCTATTAGTCACTAAAGACTACACGCATGCTATACTCATGCTAGTAAGATAGAAACGAGTAAGGTATAGCCCAAGAGGAAATATACCCTCATTTACGTGGATGTAGAGTGAGACTGTTTAGGAAAAATCATCGTCAATACATCCGAACAGGATCTGATTCTTAATCTTTCCATGACCGGAAGTAGTTTAACACGAGAATGGCGTAGTGGACCATGTGACCATGGATGCTAGTAAAAAGTAATATTAAATTGAAAATGTCATGGAAAAATATGTATAATTTATTCACATGTTGAAAAATTGAATATTAATATGCACTTGTTTTTTAATCAACTAGTTTTACTACTCTTAAATTTTAAGTGAAACAATCTTTTTAACTATTTAGTCTTTAGTCTATTTAGTATTTTTATGTTAACTTGAACGAACGTAAAAATGGCGCTTTGCGTCTAAGTTTTTTTTTCTCCTGATGTAAGGAGAAAATATCTCGAGGTTCAGTTCTGCTATTGAGAATCTATTTTCTCTGAACGCAATACCCCACCTTTCTACCACCTAACCAGCTCCGTTACAACCTCTGACGTATCCTCTCCCCCCTTTTCCCATATACCTCTCGTTTCACCCTTTTCACCTTGTCTTTCTCTCTTACTGTTCGTCGATATGTTTGTCTTTATTGTCCTGTCCAGCGGCTACAATTGGTTGTCACAGACAGAACACAGTCCCTTCATGTTACTTACATTTTCTATTTTGTTTGTCCTTTTTCTCTCCACTGTTGTAGTAAAAGAACAAGACTTTATCACAGTCTTATAAATAAGATGTAGATACAGGACATCGAGACTTTGTATTTACGAAGCTATATTATCAGGTATACAAATGTATCTTTGACATAAACAAATTATGGGACTAAATTAAAATTTACTTGTTAAAAACACTTATATTTTTTAATCACTTAATTAAAATTAAGTTTTTCTTAATATTCAAAATTAAAAAAAAAAGTATTCCAATGAAAGTATATACTAGCTGTACTAATTTAGAAAGTAATGAAATAACTTATAGTTAATTTACGCTGGCCATTTTTGAATATTAATGGAATAAATTTATCATATATTGATAAACTGGAATAGCCAGCTTTTTATTTTCTAAGAATTCTTAATTAAATAGTTGAAACAAACTAGGCAATTTTATTTTACTAATAAATCAAAGAATTTTGATAAAATGGTTACCTTACAGTATTCGAAATAAAAATAGTTACATATAAATAATATAAATGTAATTAATTTAATAATTATAAAATATGTATATTGAGATATAAAAGATATGTTAAAATTGATTTAAAATTAATAGTGCTAAAATATACTTCATTGGTTATTATTAGTTAAAACTCTATTTTGTAGAACTATATTACTTTGAGTAAATGAGTGATTTATTTTATCATTAGTGATCTTGTCAAATTATTTATATTCCCAATACCCGCATCAGTGTCCGTGTGGAATAAACATCAAGCTCGTATAGTGTAGTTCACCAGTATTGGAAGGTTAGGATTCAAAAACCGGTTACATGTATTTAAGGAATATTTTACTTAATGGTGTTGCACGCTTTCTCTATGCAAGTGCGGGTATATTATTTTATCCAAACAATACATTCACTATACCAACCTCATTATTATATTAATAAATAATAAATGTTGATATTATACTGTCACATAAATTTCATTCTGGCCTCAAAAGTAAAGTAAGTGGGCCATAGAATTACGCCTGTCCTTCTGCCAGAGAAATACATTTATTTTACAAATTAAAAAAAAAAATAAAAAATTTAACTGTCGTATTTTCAAAGATTAAAACAATAAGTTTAAATAAAAATATCACTGTGTTTTTAAAAGTGAAATGTCACAGTACAGATATTTTTATTTATCAGAGCATGAATATTTGGTGCAGTATCCGGGCTGTATTGTGTATGATGTCTGGAACTGTCACTTGGTGGATGTTGGCGGTATGAAAGAAAGTCTCTAGGGTGAGGACGAAGTTTTTTTTTTTAATTTAATGATCAATATTTCCTTAGAGAGAGCGTTTTAAGTTTTAAATGCACAGTGAACATATTGAGTACATAGATGATGATAGTAGATGGGCGCAGATTGGTGAGACATCAGTTAGGTCATACGGGACTGATTAGTTTTTTCGATTTGCCGAAAGAATAACGTTTCATTCCAAAACCTATGCCATGAAATAAAAGTAATTTGCGGCTGAATGTGGGAAGTCACGACGCGTCTTAAGGAGAGGTAGTAAAAAATTATATACAAAATTACAGCCATGATTTTGTAAAAAGTAAGGTATTGACTTTAGCTCGCTCTAGCATTCATCTGTCCATCTCCAATGTCAATTGGCAATGTTAGTATTTGCCACGCGCGCTCCGTTCTGTTGGACAAGCATTTGGGCTGATGTCAGGAGAGAGGGAGAGAGAGAGAGTTGGTGGAGGAGAGTGAGGGGTCCAACACCCTCTCATGACACTCCTCCAGCGGTCGCAGAGCCTCCTATAATTACACTGGCCCGTCATGTAAACACAACCTAGAGGTCTGGCCAGAGGTCACAGGCCAAATAAAGAGGCCTGTTGAGCAGGACTATTTTGACTCAAACACGTGCGGTGGGTCATCTAAAATTTAAGATGTGTGAGCAGATATTAAGGTGAAATATGTGAAATGTACCTAGTTTTTGTTTTTTGATCACACTGACGTAATAAATAAAAATTTATTTTATATTTCAAGCCTCTGCAAATTTAGGTTAAATAAATTGTATGGAACTCTGCATGGACTTTCTTGTTAGTAGTGTTTAAAAATTGAAATATTTACTCAAAATTTGCAATATAATATACAGTAGTGAAACCGAGAAAAAAATTGCACTATACATATGTAAAACACTTTTTAACTCACGGTTTTAAATTGTTTAAGTTTATTTTTAAAGAATTAACGTCTTCATTTGTTTATTTGTACTAAGAAAGAATTACGATATTGGGTCCCCAAGGGTCAAAACTGCGTACTAAAATTTTGACTTCCGGTTAAAATTGTCGGTATTTTATTATGTGATGCGCATCTAATGGTTATCTCATTGCTATTAAATTTCTCTTTTGTAAATTTTAACCAATAAAATAGGTAATTATTTATTATTTAAGGAAACTACACTTAATTTTAGGGTTGATTGTCCATTTCCAAAAATTCCTTAGGGTAACCCTATGCAAACCTTAGATACCAGGTTTTAGTCCAATCGGTCAAATAGTTTAGGCTCTAGCTTGAGGTGCAGACTGACAGAGCAATGGATAAATAGATAGATAGAAGGTATTGCTAAACCACTTTTTCGTATTTGGAGGATCATGAAACGTCGACATTAATTAAAATCAAGATTTCGATTTTTTTTTTTGACGATCACAATATTTGCTCTACCTATAATGTAGTTAGAAAGTAAAAATATTGATATTGGGTCCACAAGGGTAAACAGTTCGTATTAAAATGTTGACTTTAGGTTTAAAATTCTCGACATTCTATTAGGGTTTGCACATATTATTGTTATTTCATTGCTATTAAATTCCTCATTTATACATTTTGACCAATATTAGAGGTACTTAGTTATTTCTTACTCTATGTCATTAGATAATTATTTTGTTAAAACTTAAGTAATATCTTTTTACAACTAAAGCTGAAAAATTTGTATTTGTATATTTACCATTATCTCTGAAACTATGAATTTATAAAAATATATCTCATATAAAAGTTTTTACTTTAAGTTGTACTACAATTTTGCAATGATACGTTATTTAGTAACTCAAATAGTTGCGGAGAAACTGAAACTTTCCCTTGTATTAAAGTACCTTAAAAACCATTTTCATTTGAAAATAAAAATAACCAGTTTATTTATAATCTTAATAAAGATCTAGATAGGAATTTTAATAAAATTCGTCAGAGACGATTTTGAGAACATCAATTTTTCTCTTTTAGCTTTTTATCAAATTATTCTTAATTTTAGGGATAAACAGACATACAGACAGATGTCATCAACATTTCTGCCTATATTTTGTTTACGGTCGCAATACTTACCTTTAGTGGTCGAAAAGTGTTTATATATGCGCATTTAGCTTAAAAGTTATTGTTTTTGTTAAAATGTGTTTCAACTAAAGATGTGTATTATTAATAGATCTACATATATGCAATAAAAAGTAATTTCATATTTCAAATAAATATGATAAAAAACAAGAATTTACACATTAGATCGGAGCCCTTAAAGTCATTTTGGCATAATATTGAAATTAGCTATTTTATTTGGAATACCTGTAAATGTTTAGAAATGAAATTTAATCAAAATGTTTGAGCTGATTTTTAGAAAATCAACTTTTCTTTTTTTGCCCTTCAGTAAACCACCCTTAATTTTAGGGTTAGACATCCAATTCCAAAAATCCCTCGGAGCAACCCCATTAAAATCCTAGATATCAAATTTTAGCCCGATTGGTAAAATAGCTTAGGCTCTAGTCGGAGATACAGTCAGACAGACGAAAATTCAAAAATCACTTTTTCTGATTCGGTGGTGTTTAGGGGACGGGGTGTGAGGTGGGTACGGGGGGCGGGGTTACGTCATGAAACGTCAAGATTCATCAAAATCTCGACTTAGATTTTTTTGGCTATCACAATACTTTCTCTACCTCTAAGATAGCGAGCAATAATTAAAAAGTGACACCCCCATAGATAAGTTATAACAATGGTTACCAATCTAAAGGACGCGTACTATTGGGGCTGCTAAAGAAACAATATTATACAAATAATAATATTCAAATATTTAATTTAATTTTTTAATTTCCCACTAAACGCAGTTGGAAATTTAATCTTATTTTCAAACAATGATTATTTTTATAATTTTATTTCCTTCTATACGCAGTTGTGCCCTAGTTTTTCAATGCACCACCTTACTTCCTACGGATTGACACGGTCAAAAATATACTGGCTGGCAAGTCGGTCTCTATAGTAGGGTTATTGTTTTGAAGGCGTGGTGCTCAGAGTAAGACTGTTGTACTTGTGGTATACTGAATAAAATGTTCCAACACCAATCGGTACAGCGTCCTTACCGTAAGTAGCGAATAGTGTCATGGGTGTAGGTACGATCAAGACAAGTAACCTGATATACTCTAAATTTATTTCTTTAATAAACTGTACAATATTATACTATAAGCATTTTCCGCTTTACATGAAGATATAAATAAATATTTGAGTATTTGAACAAAATTTCACACTTTAAGTTTCTTCCTATTGTATGTTTATTCCTACTCAATCCACATACGGTAGTTCTTTAGCAACTTTTAAATTTATTGTAGGAGACATACAAAACCACCTTACCACGAATCTGTTTTGAATTTCATTCCCGATAATTTAAATTAATTTATTTTAATCTATCTGAATTGATTGGCTAAAATAAAATAAAAAAAGCCTTTACAAGGAAAGAACCCAAGCTATTTGACCTGAAGTAACACAGTTATAACAAAAAACAGATCCTCTCAATTTGGATGCTATCACTTTAAAAATAAGCTACATTTGTATTTGTAACGAAACATCTGATATACAAGCTATTATAATATCTTTAACAACAGTTTTATATCGTAAATATAAATAAATTTATGGGTATTAAGATAAAAACAATCTTAGAAAGGTAATATATTTTAAATTTATGATAATTTTTTTTTATAAAATTATAAAAAAAATCTATAATTCTCACCAGAATATTAAGTACTAGCAGCCCATCCCGGCTTCGCACGGGCATAATAATATAATAAAAGAAAATACACAATGTTTTACAGTGAGTTTCTAAAATAATAACATTCATTGAAAACAAAAAACTAAGATATTAATTTTTTTTGTGTGGATATATTTTCTTAAACTTTTTTTGTATTTACATTGTTTTTTTATATTTTACTATGCTAGCAGCCCATCCCGGCTTCGCACGGGCATAATAATATAATAAAAGAAAATACACAATGTTTTACAGTGAGTTTCTAAAAAAATAACATTCATTGAAAACAAAAAACTAAGATATTAATTTTTTTT
>CABFOV010001042.1:124885-138742 GCA_902141375.1 Timema poppense
TTTTTTACACCTTGGGTTAGATTATTCAAGTTTTAGTAAGCATCCCTAATTTTATTGAAAATGAAACATAGCCTATGTCACTAGGGAATAGTGTAGCTTGCCAACGGTGAAAGAATTTTTTAAATCGGTTCAGTAGTTTCGGAGCCTATTCATTTCAAACAAACAAACAAACAAACAAAAAATCAAATCTTTCCTCTTTATAATATTAGTATGAAGTATGATCTGTTAAAAAATTCTTTTAATGTCATCTTATTATATTTTATTTCTTCAAAAGCGTTTATTTATAAGAAAATATATCATAACAAATAGTTAAATTGGTTTTTAAAATAATGGTTTTAAATTGTTATCCATATTTACTGGCAAATATGACATAAATAAATAACCATAATCTCAGTGAATCCCTCGTTTGAACTTGTATAGGGGCATTGGGCTGTTTTAATTTATATGAATCCCTCCATATATTTTTAAATAAAGGTCAGTAATTTTTATTGTTCACCTCATCTTGTTTCATAAAAAGTAATTTTTACGATTGTTAGTACTATCATTATATAAACGCAAATATAATCTTACTTATTTTCTCACTTTCACTTTGAGCCATCTCAAAAATTAAATTAAATTCCCAAAACAAAATATTTGTCATATTGTATTTCCTTTTAAGGGATGCATTTATTAATATGGTAGTACTTCAGTCTTAATACTAGTTTGCACTATCGAAATATATGTTAATGAATCAAATATGAATAATTTAAAACTTATATTAAATGTGCCCGAACTTGAATGGGGTGGAGTAGAAAACCATTTAGGTAAAAATCAACCTTAGTTGATTTGATCGAGATTAAAACCACAAGTTCCCGGTAATTCAATTGAATACGAGAATAATGTTTAGGACAATTTGACCACTTTTGCGATTTTTTTTAAAATTATGATAGCACTTGTCAGTAAAACTACCATATTACCATCCAACATTCAATGCACATATTCATGACTTCTCTTTTTAAGACATATTGATAATTTGGTATGACATTAAATTGTTATCTAAAATAATTTATTTTATGATTAGTTGTTATTGAAATTATTCTTTTATAATGTTTCATAAACTAGAGAAATATAATTTAGCTCAGCTATTTGAATATTGTTTGGCTTTTCATCTAGGTAAGCGCCTTTCTAAAACCTTTAATACATCAAAGCATTTTGCTCAACAGACCTGTGTACAACATTGCCTACGCATTCAGTACTAAGGCGTCTAGGTTTTACACAATATTTTACGATTATAAAATGATAATCTTATTATAATTATGAAAAGTAAGCCCTCTAACCATCCCCATTCTCGGAGGAGCATCTATATGGAAAAAGCAAATGTTTCTAAATATGGATAATTTTTTATGAGATATATTATAAGTTATATTTGATTACTTTTATATAAAAATAATAGTTTAATTTTTTTAACTACAAAATGGAGAGCTAGATAGAATTAAAATTTACATAACTGAAGCAATTTCTTCTACTATGTTAGGAATTTACCATCGAATAAAATATGGCAATTGTAGACATGAATTGGAGGAACTTATGAATTGGTAGGGGTATTGTAATAAAAGAAGAAATCATTAACTCTGATAAAGAGATTAGAATTGTTCTTAAATGCAAAGTTATCAATCTCTTTACTATGATTGTTCCTTTAGATACTTTTAATTTTATTAGATAATGTGATGTTTGAAATATTTCTAACAAATGTATTAGTGTCTTGTTTAAAATAAAGATTTAATCAATTTATTTGTTTTGTTATCAATAAAATAATTTATTTCTAAATCTATATCATATTTTATTATTAGATTATGTATTTCAAGGCACATGTATTATAGTATTATTCTATATAAAGGGAGGCATACAGGAATAATTAAAAACGTGAAGTTTTTTTATGTTTTATACAACATAACATATAGAGTACAATTATTATTTGGTAGTGTATTAGTTCAGTTTCATTATCTAGAATGAAATTTGTTATCAAATAAATGATATGTTTATAGCTAGCTTTTAATATTTAAATTTCTCTGATCGATTTAAACATATTTAATACTATTGTTTCGTTCAGACCCGCCTTGGTGGCGTAGTTGGCTAACGTGCTTGTCGTGTTGAGCTCGACTGCTGAGGACGGATATATCGAGGTTAGAATCTCGGTCGGGTGAACTAGGGGTGGTTTTCCCTAAATGGTTTTCCACGCAAATGCGGGTTCACTTCCTCTAATTCAACCTTACCAATTACTAATCGATTAGCGTAGTTAGTACTTAAAGAGTATAAACCGAACGGGTAGTAAGACGCGGTGCTAGATAAAATAATATGTTTCGTTCAGTATAAGACTAATTTCAATAAGGGTTTAAGTTTTTATGATAAATCTAACTGCATCGTTGGGTATTTGAATTAATGCCTCAATCTTGTATAGTTAAGTAATGGAGGATAGTGCTTGAAATATTATGTTCAGATTAAGGGTGCTTCTACCTATTAGCGCAAATCATGAAACACTCTAAAATCGGATTTCCTCATCTCTACTTCATTAGTATAATTATATGTGAAAATTCTGGATGAGTATTAGTAGTACGTGGTGCTAAATTTGCTTTTTAATAGATATTAGTCCCATGTTCAGTATTTATTTTCATTTATTCTTTACTTTAAGTTATTTAGTACACAGACGATACTCGTATTTTAACTAAATAAACATGTATGTATATACCAAAAATGAACGAATAAAACCAATTTTTATGTATATCGAATTATGTCATCTAAACTTTCCTCTTTTACTAATACATGAAAGAAGGTTATTAACCAGATAATCCAATTAGAATGTGTTAAAACAATAAATTTTAGGAAATGCGCCCATCATCACAAGTCTTCAGATTGGTAAAACTTGTGTGATGAATCGCGGGGTGGAAATACGCCTCTCAGTACACGCGAGACGCGATTTGAATCTTCAATTCATCGTCACCAACACAATAGTATATTGCAATCTTGACTTGATAGACGGAGTTACTACCGGTATGTACCGTATTAAATGATGTTGCCTAAAATTTACTTAAAATTTAATAAAACCACTACTATATATTCATTCTTCAACTAATGTGGTCTATAGCCTGTCACTTTTGACAGATAGTGTAAATAGCTATAAAATCACGCAAAAAATAAAATAGATAATGAAATCATTATCAATGTTGACCAGGGGAGAAATATATTTGTTTTTTATAAAAGTTTATTCCTACCAGAAATATAGTGAGAGTTTTATATTCTTACATTTCCACCTTCTCCTATTGTAACGTGCTAACTGCCCCTTAGCACTTACACTCAAATTACCTAATATACATGATTATCAATTTAAATGCAAGATAAAGTATGTGTGATAAATATAAACTCACTGCTACATCATATTGCTGGAAAAGTCCGTACTTGAGGAAAATGCCCCAGCTGATAGTTCGACAAAACTTAGACGAACTTTAACAAACGAATATCTTGCACCTGGGTCGCACGTTGAAGAAGTGAGGACGGGTTTTCTTGTGATGTACTCGGCGGCCAGGCGCTAGCACTAGTTGTCACTTAGATCATTTTTAGAAAATTACCACCCCCTCTTTACCTTGTAAAAATCCCTTACAGAATACGTCAGTCTATTTTGTATAAAACAGCCATCCCTCGCTTTACTTTTTGTATTCAATTGTATCGATTCGACGATTGATAGATTCGAGGAACAACTTGGACGTAAATCTACATCGGCGGATTAATCAACTAGTGACTAGGATGTGTGAGGCGTCGGACTTTCCTCCTAGCTACAGATGAAGCCACGTCTGAGACAATGAGTATATGGGTTTAGTAATCTTCGTTAAAAATTTAGTGATCTTTTTTATTATGGTTATATGACGTAATTTTGTATGTTCAGTGTCAGAGTTTCTGGCTTGTTTTTCTATGCCCCTAAGGAATAATTTTGAATTGTAGGTCTTATACTCTATTTATCTAGGTCCATAAGACATAGGTTTGTATATTAGTGCTTCATACCTCGTTTTATATGTCCACAAGACCTAGTGTAAAATACTAGAGAAATGTCTTGTCTCCCTAAATTGTAAGGCCATGCTTCGAATAACTTGATGCTTAGGATCACATAATGGTGGAAATCAGGTTATCTAATACTTTTTACAATGCACTAACAAGGCCTGTGACTGATACTAGTCTTAAATATTTCTAATAGAATAGCATTTTACGGTGAGCAACCATGGAAGCGCTACTAGTCCATAGTAGTGGCCCGCGGGGTATAGTGTTTAGTCTCCGGCACCCTTCAGGCACCTTTTGTATTTGTTAATATGATTATTGTTAGCACTAGTTATAGTGTGCCCTAGATTGAGTGGACGTATAAATATACTATTGAATGTCAAGGCAATACTATTAAGGAATAGACCAGTCATAGGATCTTAACAGCCTAAATTCCTGGTAGATCGCCATTTACTATTCGTAAACTAATAGTTCTTCTTCAAGAAGCTTAATTTTGTATTTAGAAATTCACTATGGATGTACCTCATGCTAGCTAGCTCATCTAACTACCAAACTTGTAACTCCTTAAACTAGTACTAGATAGAGTTAGATACTGTCGACATTTATTATTTAATAGGCTTTGTAGGTAAAAATCTAACCCCCATAAGGCTTGATTAGAGTTATGTTTGGAATCTTTTCTTTGATTTATTAACTGCGTCTAATTAAAATTGCCAGTTTTATGAGGCAGACGTACCTTCGTTGAAGTAGGTGAGTTGGTTCTAGTTTGGAGAGTTGCATCTTTTCTTATACTTACATTAAAATTTATTGTCATTTTACAGGTCAATCATAGGTGCTTTTTAGCTGATGCTCTCAGTTAGAGCAACCTTAACTTAATTTAACTAACGGATTCTATTCCCTTCTATAAATATTGGAAAATTTTAATGTGTTTTCTTCTAACCTATTGTATTAAATTTAACTTGCTTGAATCTAAATAAACTAATTTGTTAAACTTGTATACTTATTTTATGTTTGATCCTTCCCATCCTTTTAATTATGTTGGTAAAAGTATTCGTCATTACTTCTATTTAACAATAGAAACGGTGATACATTATGACGTCAGAGATCTATAGTCTAAAACTTCAAATATTATAGTATATTCACGTTTTACGATCAAAAATATAAAGTTAACCTAAAAAACATATTATATTTAAAAATATTAACCTTATGTGGATGGATTAAAAGTTGTATTATTTTGAACTCACGTAAGAGAGTTAAGCACATAAAGTTACAATACCACACACGTTGTAAGGCACCCTAGTTTCCAGCAATAGTTGAAATTCCACATAGGATTGATCGTAAGATTATAAAATAATATATTTTTTGTTATTAATCTAATGTTGATACTCCAAATAATTTATTTGTGGAAGTTAAACATGTAATAATTGCTTTATTCCCAATAGTAAATAATTTATATTGAATTGTTGTAGTTAACTAATAGAACATTTAATTTCTACCAAGTTTAAATATAGTTGACCAACTTACAGCTGCTTCCCACGGGTCGTGAGAAAGGTGTTAGCCACTCTACCGTGCTCGCTCTAGTTGCTCCCACTTTGTTCACAAAGGCGGAAGAGGTCAATTATTGAGACGTGGCCATGGAAGATTTAGTGGCTGAGGGCTGTGCGGCTGTAAGTTCAATCTTTGGCATGTTCCTTGCCTGAATAGTTGTTATTTCAAACTTTGAAGAGAGAACCTAATAATAGGTGATGGTGGGTCAGAAAGTAAATATTGCAGTGTCAAGTGTAGAGATGATGTAAGAATAGGTTATGGTGGATTAAAGAGTGAATATTGCTGTGTCGAGTATAGAGATGATGTAAGAATAGGTTATTGTGGATTAGAGAGTGAATATTGCAGTGCCGAGTGAAGAGATGATGTAAGAATAGGTTATGGTGGATTAAAGAGTGAATATTGCAGTGTCGAGTGTAGAGATGATGTAAGAATAGGTTATTGTGGATTAGAGAGTGAATATTGCAGTGCCGAGTGAAGAGATGGTGTAAGAATAGGTTATGGTGGATTAGAGAGTGAATATTACAGTGTCGATTGTAGAGATGATTTAAGAATAGTTTATTTTGGATTAGAGAGTGAATATTAGTGTCGAGTGAAGAGATGATGTAAGAATAGTTTATTGTGGATTAGAGAGTGAATATTACAGTGTCGAGTGTAGAGATGATGTAAGAATAGGTTATTGTGGATTAGAGAGTGAATATTACAGTGTCGAGTGTAGAGATGATGTAAGAATAGTTTATTGTGGAATAGAGAGTGAATATTACAGTGTCGAGTGTAGAGATGATGTAAGAATAGGTTATTGTGTATTAGAGAGTAAATATTGCAGTGCCGAGTGAAGAGATTATTCAAGAATAGGTTATTGTGGATTAGAGAGTGTATATTACAGTGTCGAGTGTAGAGATGATGTAAGAATAGGTTATTGTGGATTAGAGAGTGAATATTAGAGTGTCGAGTGTAGAGATGATGTAAGAAGAGGTTATTGTGGATTAGAGAGCTAATATTGCAGTGCAGAGTTTCAGGAGAGTCTACATTTAATGAAGGATAACTTATAAAGATTTTCTTCTGGTGATTTGAAAACTTTACTGCGAATGACATAAACAAAGTTTTCGTATTTGATGGAGCGTGTTCAGCCTTTTACCACATGGTGAGACACAAGTATAAGTATAAATATATCAATTAGTTCCCTAATTAAGTACGTTGCAACGATATTTTTGCCTTACGAGATCTATAGCACGACTGAAAATCGAACATGTTTGATCCTGACACGACAAGTATATGAAGCAGCAACTAATATCTACCTCTCTGCGCTTACATGGGTACATTAGATATCATCTCTGAGGTAAACTGAATTGCTACTATTGGGGAACAACCATATTATTACCTTACCCCAAAACACCACCCTCCAACATAACTGAGAGCGAGGAGTTTTGGCAACAGTTAACCAATAGAAAGCAAATAATAATATTTTCTCCATAATACCCGCATTTCTCTCAGCAATGATATCGGGTGTATATAAAAAAAAATGTGTCGAAAACTGGCTTCCAATGAAGCTTTCATTGGTACAATAAGGCCACCGTTAAAAAAATAATTTAAAACCATTAAAATAGATATCTATTGCGAACAAATAATATGGGAGATGTACTAACGAATTTTCCATAAAGTGGTCTACTTTGATTATAATAAAAATAGTTTACTAAATACCATAAGTAATTTTGGACTCTTAATTATCATTATCAAAAGTTTACATAAATTTGAGCTTAGAGGTAAACATTTGAAATTATTGTAACACATTGTATTACTTGATGAGAATTATTTGAAACTAAGCGTTATATAATCGTAAATAAAAAGGATACCATTATGTCCCTGAAAAGTACCGGACGTGTTAACAAAATTTAGCATATAGGGGTTTTCATGAAATAGAAACATTCTTATAACGTTTTTTAATTTTTTTTAGTACAAACAATTATTTCCTCAAAGTCTGTTGTGTACGGAAACAGAATAACTTAATAATAAAAATTTGACTTGTATGACTTAGTGTCAATGTTTTCCCCTTCCTTTCCATGTCCCATGTCCCATCTGAGCTAACCACAAAATAACTTGAGTATTGTTTTTTTAATTTAAATAATATAGGAGTCGTCTCATACGTATATGGAGTTTGACAAAAATTGATCTCATAAAACTTAACATACTTTTGATTTACTTTTATGTCCCAAGGACTGAAAAATTACATTGGAACAAACAAATAATTCAGTTACCATGATTTTCAACATATTTTCCCTCCCTAATAACGCTATGAAATAAAAAATCAAGGTTATTTAAACCCTGTATGCTTAAATAAACCATGTAACGTAATATACCTACCTTAAGTTATACAGTAGTATAAAATAGAAGCAAACATTCGCAAATAATTTTAAAAAAGGAATTGCTTTTTTGAAGGAAATTACTCTTAGACCTTTACCTGCAATGTTTAGTTACTTTCCATACGACGGCTAAAAATATACTAATTTTAAAGCTAAGCCAATTGACTTAAGGTGAAGTGCACGTACACTAGTAAGAAGAGAGAACGGTAAAGGCACAGTGAACTGAGACTTTATTTAAACTAAGACATCCATGTCACCGGTAAACTATAATATTGCGAGACTGGCGCCTTAAGCCAATGACCCCAATAGTTAAACTCAGAGCCAGTCTAAATTCTCTCTACAAAACCTAGTATTTTTTAAGGGTCTAGCCCTTTTATGGTGGTCGCTTGGTAAAACTATTGTGTTACTCTAGCACTAAATTGGCTCCTTAGGAGAGGGAATATGGGGGCTCGATATTAATAATGTAAAATAATACTTAGCAGTACGTCTTACTACCTGTTCGGGTTATGAGCTTGATACTAATTACGCTAATGGGTTAGGGATTGGGAAGGTTGAAAATATAAGAAGTGATCCCGCATTTACGTTAAGGAAGAGTGGAAAAATATTTAGGAAAAACCACCCCGTGATCACACGAGTGATATTCTAACCTCGATCTCCCCGTCCTCAGCAGTATTGCTCAGAAACGAAACTAGCGCGCTGGCTATCTACGCCACTTAGGCTGGTAGATAGGGAGAGGGCGAGGGGTGGGGGTGGGTTTGAAACCCTCTGGGGTGTACTGATGGTGTATATTCCCAAATGAGTTCTCACCCTCCCTTTACGCAAATGCAAGAACATATTTTGAAATACATATATTTTGCTCATTCATACCCCATTAGATTAGCTTTAACAAGTAGTAAGTGACGGAACACATACCAATTATGGTCTAGCTAATAATCAAAGTATTATCCGCTAATGTGGCCGCATGATCCAAGGCTTAACTCTCTATAGTCCGGACTGCCTATAACAGGGAGATATGGGTTTGAATCCCAGTTGTCTGTACAAAAGGGTGTTTTTCCAAAAGTGTTTTACACACTCTTTCTCTCCCTGGTTGTCTCTCCACCCAAATATGGGTACATTTATTTTAGATTCAACATTACTCATCCNTCTCCCTGGTTGTCTCTCCACCCAAATATGGGTACATTTATTTTAGATTCAACATTACTCATCCCTAAACTATAAACGTAATTAATAAATAGGCGTGCAATTGGAACAAGCTCTAAGACGCGGTGCTAAAACAAGTATTATTTTTTAATCAAACTATGCCATGTATTTAATCCATGAGCAACTACGTGTCAAATGTGATACATAGCCTCCGAAAATAAATGTTCCACATCAATTACTTTACTGACTGCCTGTTACCAAACTGTTTCTGCATCATATTTGTCATCAGGAGTGAACAGTAAAAATCACCTGTTTTCAATTGAAGGAACCAATTTGATTTAAAGCCATCGTATTCGTATTTATACATTTAATAAATGGTAATCCTTAAACGCTGCGTGTTTGATGAGGTTAATTGAACTTTTGTTTAGATACGAGGGTGATGTTGAACCAAATCTAATTGCTTACGGAAAAATATGTTCATCGTTTTTTTTTCCATCGTTGAATTTTAAATCCGTTGTGATTGCATGATTTGCTGTAATTTCATAGTTGAAAAAACATTATTTTTGGATCTCTTATTTTTCCATTAGTAAAAACCTAGTAATGCAATAAAATCTATAATAATACTGTTTTAAAATTAAATATAATACACAAATCTAAAAAACATAAGTATTAATAAATTAATCAATCAAGATTGTCCAATTGAGGTTTCGACCTGCTGTGCTCGTGTGGTGTACCATCAATATAACCAACCACGCTCATAACTAATAAGTATAAAAAATAAATAACCAATTTTTAGGTAAAATGTGTTCACCTGCTGGAAAAATGTCGTATAAATATTTAGCTATAATCTTAGCGATTTAATGATAATTTATTTTAAACGCGTATTTAATGTTTCTATTAAATAACGAAGGGATTTTAGTGAGCTGAAAGAAGAGAGTATATGTCAGCCTCAAAACAACCATAAGGCTTTTTATAAATCTTAACGTGGTGGAGGAATGAGAAGGGATTTGGAGAGCCTTGGCCTGCGTTGCATGTATTCGGGAATTCTTGTATAGTTAAAAACTGACGTCAGGATGACCAAAGTTTGATTCTCAGTTTTTTATTGACTTTTAATTCTTTAAGTTGACGAATGACCTCTGGACCCGGGAATAGAGCCTGCCGATGCTCTAACCAATCAGCTATTCAGGAATCTTCCCGTGTTCAGGGTCATTCCCTAATTATATTTTAAGTCAGAGTCATAATATAAATCTAAATTTTATAAATTTATCAATAATTAAAATTAGGCTATAAACAAATAATGTTTATTATTGTATTGAAATATTCTTATAATATGGTACACATAAAAATTTCCGAAATTATATATATTTTGGTGGTTCGAGGGTCAGTCACGTAATGTAATTTCCAAAAATGAACCAAGTATCACAGCGTATTACAAATAAAATTAGATCAATGCGATTTATCAACTTAATACATCACAATTTCTGTTCCTTCTATCATAACAAAACTTTGAAACGGTATACTCTTGATGTAGTTGATTTCATTTACATTTAGGCCTTTTAAAGTAATTAAGTCATCCCTCGTTCATATTTGATCTTCTTAATACCCAATCCGTACCGTTCTAATATTTATTATTATTGGCTTTAGATGAGGAAGGCTGTATTTAAAAGGAACCCGCTACCCACATTTTCATTAAGGGTGAATGGGGAACTATTTAAGAGAAACCACCTTGAGTACATCAGCTGGGAGTTAACCCATAAACATTATCCTTCCCATTGTTGTAGAACCAAACAAGACGAGACTGACGCTTTGTTTCCGTGTGTCCACTGGTGCGAGTATCATTGTATTAAACCAGACTCCGATCACTGAGCGGGTAAAGGGTAAGAGTAAAAGACGACCGAAAGAAACGGACGTCACATACAAGACCAAACTTGATCTAAATAAACCCAAAATGGATGAGATAACTCCGGACAGTTACATCCAGACAATAATGGTTGTTCCGACCAACCGTGTGGATAAAAACATGAACTCTTGCTATGGATTTCTACAGAACAAGGACTGGTGGGGTGAGAAGGGGTCGTGATGGCTAGTCTGGAAAGGGGGAGGGGAAGTGTACGGTCACGCCCAAGGGATCAACATGGTGGCTTGATCACAACCCGCTGATACATGGTAATGAGTTGCACGCACAACAGTTTTACATACATTACCCGCCCACTACACGCAACAACTTTCATCCCCTCTACCGTCATCTATCCACTCATTTCTACCACCCCAAACCCTAAACCATCCATATACACAAGCTCTTTCCTAGATGCTTGCGTGCACCCTACCCCCTAATTTTTTATTTGAAGTAATGAGGAAATGTTTTAAACGACTGCTGAAATTATTTGAACGAAATTGTTTCACTTGTGTACTTAAGTGTGCGTGTGTTTTAAATAGCAATGCATATTTCTCCTATTTAGAATAATGAAGGGTATAGGCTCCATTCTAAATATTCTTTTGCTATTTTATTGATTACATCTAAATGGTAATAATACAATTGTAAATTATTTGCTTTTGATTTTCTAAAAAATATCAAAATGCATACATCAAAGCTAAATGTTTCCTTTTTTTAATCTATTAAGTTCTCAATATAGATATATAGAGGTTTAACTTATTAGCTCATTGATAAATTTGATCAAATTCACTGTGCTCATGGAGTATTAATATGTGTAATAAATGATATTTTTGTCTTTAAACCACAGATCAAAAAAATAGTTACTGTAGGTGATAGAGGTTCAAGACCGAATTAATTAATTAATTTAAATTTTAAAGAAAATGGTCACATTGTTGGTAGGGGTACCCCCGCCCAATCCACGTTAGAATATATAATTTGGTTAACAAATTTACCAAATGTAATGCTTTCGAAAATATATATTTTCAAAATATTTATTATTTTTGTTTATGAAAAGTATTATTTATGTTCTTAAAACCGTAGCTAGAGGGGACGAAAGATATTATTTACTCTTTGATAAAAGTATTATGTAGTCTTTAAAAAAGTCGGAAAAAATTACAAATGAGTATCTATAATTATAATTATTAAGGTATTTATTTAGAAAGCCTAAATCTTACTAGGCCTATAACTTACTAACACAATAGTATTTACAAAAATTAATTTAAAAAAGTATTTGTAATCTTAAAAAATTAAAGTATTTGTTCCAATGTTCGGTTTATTCAGAGTTTAATATTTTTAATCGACTGTATCTAATGAGGTAAACTTTCTAATTCTTGCTGAGTGTCATAAGGTTACGTTTTCCACATGTTATTATTATTCTGTTTTTACCATTTATTTTAAACGCTAGCGCGAGTGTATTTATTCAAAGCTACATTTATCATATTCTTTATCTCTTTGATTAAATTGTTAGTGATTATTTTATTACGTCATGGACTCGATTGGATGCTTAAGATTCGAATCACAGTTGGTTGATCTAAGGTATGTTTAAAAACATGTGATTTATCATTGAGGATTTCGGACCCACTCTCCTAACTGAGGAGAATGCATTAACTAAAATTATCTTCCTCTAAAGTCTAAACTTATGCTGTTAAAAGCCCTTGTTATAAAAAGTATAAATAAAAACAAAGTGATCAGCTTCAATGATCGTGTGGTCTAAGGCATCACTCTCACAACATATTAGACTGCCAATAGTGGGGGATCAGGGTTAGATCCCAGTTCGGTGTACTGAAGGTAGTTTTTCTTTAACGATTTTCTACTCTCCATCCACGCAAACGTGGATACACTTTCTCTAGATTCGACTTTACTAATCCCTCATACATTAGCGTTATTAGTACATATGCGTACAAATCAAAAATGAGCAAAAACTCGGAGCTAAAATACGAACAATAAAAACATAGTGGTCCATCACCTTAGCTAAGTCAGTGTCCTGTCTGCCTACTGAGATAATTATCTTTATTTCGATTCCCAGCATGGCCGAGAAAAAACTATCATTGTTTATATATGGGGTTCCCTTTCATAGGTATGAGCTAGTGACTGGTAGGTGTTATCCATATTTTTATATTTAAACTAGTTTAGAAGCCATGTGCCGATATTATTAGTCGATTCAGAAAGTGCACGGTAAATACCACAAATAATTAAACAAATAAAACAGTGTTAAGTGAACTAATTCAACATTTTCTTTTTACTTTTGTTTTACGTCTTAATTAACATTTATGGTGTACGATATTAAACATACTATTGGAACAGGGACGAGTAAGGTCGAGTTTGAAATACATGCACCAGAATTTATGTGGCGAGAGAATGGCAAAACATTTGTAAAAATATAATTTAATTGGGTCTATACTAGGCTGGAGTTGGAACCTAAATCTTCCAGTAACTGATATCAAATCAAATCAAACAAACCTGATATATATTCTACGTTCCAGCCTCAAATCAATAAATAAAAATAGCTAGCTTATTATAACCAGAAGAAACAATGAGGTATTATGAAGTGACGGCCAATCTGTAAAGGGACGCAATCATAGTAATAACAAGCTGGCTTATTCTCGCTCGCTCCCTTGTTTGCCTTGAACTACACGCTCTGAATGTAAGAAGCCCCTTTCAGAGGGGGTAGGTGGCTTGTTTATGCCTAAAGTACCATTCTATAGTCACAGATCATAACCTCTAATTCTAAAAGTGTAAATTGGTTGTGAAGGGAAAATGGAGTTGGAGGGTAAAGGTTTGTATGTTGGGAGCGACAGTGTTAGTGTGAAGTTGCTAATTCGAGCCCTCGTACACTGTGATGGAAACACAAGCGCAGTT
>CABFOV010001043.1:0-29681 GCA_902141375.1 Timema poppense
TGGAGGCCTGGCATTTCACACATTCACAAGTTGTGGTTAATACACGTCTTGTCAGAGGTGGCAATAGATATAGAAAGAGATGTGGAAGGAAGAAATTCAAGAGGGAGGCCAATAATGGAGTACATGAATCAGATAGCGAATGACGTTGGCACAAGAAAGTACAAATATGTAAAAAAAATAATTAAAAAAATGGTCAAGAATAGAAAATAGTGAAGAGCTGCAGCAAACTAATTGCAAGATTGATGATTTAATGATGATAACTCTTAACATCAGGGGTATTAACTTCTCAGCCCTTATTCCCCGAAATTCAAATCCTAAATACGTGCCTGATTAGTATATAAACAATATAATACCTATTGTTTCAACTTTTAAAAAAATCACTAGGGCTACCTATTTAATTAACATTTTCTAAACAATTTTTTTCTCATTGCGTCTTAGTATCCATCCAGAATATCCAGATTTAATTACAATAATGGGTATGTATTAGGAAAGAATAAGTAATATAAATAAAGTACATCCACATTTGCGTGGAGGAAGAGGGGGAAATCAACATTTGTGAAAAAAGCCCTCAGTACACCCTACTGGAATTTGAAAGCCAAACTCATCGGTCCCGGCAAACTAAACTAGATAAGCTTGACGCCAAGTCCTCGTGGACACCAATGCGGGTCTGAACAAACTCATTTTACTCACACACGACTTATAAACTAATGCAACACCATAAAAGACACCCAGATTATGGTTGCATTTGTATGTTCCATTTAGAACGCTACAATTATATGTTGTTGTTTTTTACAACCAGGCAGACACATTTTTATTAATAAAATATGTAAACAGCGAGATCCTATCCTAAAAGTCCTGGGTGGGCTGTTAACTTGCTGATCAACACAAAAGGGTGTTTGAATTAAACACTAGGGTTCCACCTACCGTAGCGACAAAACGTCTCGTAGGGGTTGGTGTCAAGAAATAACGCGTTAATTGAGTAGTTTGGTTTTGTTTCACGCCAAAATGGAGGGGAAAGGTATACAAAATGCCTCCATAACAGTTTTCCCCAACCTGGGCAGTACCAATAATCTATGTTCTATAATTTTAACAGTGCGTTTAGTTACTTATATTATAAAAATTTAGCATAAGCTATGTTTTACCGTGTGCTATATTCATAAGGATTATAAGTGCCACGAAAAAAATGCAGTTGTTTTGTGATATTTTTTTTTCAAACGACAATGTAATGTCATCTAGCAACAGGCATCCAGCCATTGATCATAAATGTGGACACATTTAGAACTTTAGACAGGCGATTTAAAAAAATCAATTGTTATTGTACTTATTTTTTAGTAAAATTGTTTGACTTGATTTTTAATTATTTTTTTTATGATTCCCCTGGGTACTTATATTTTCATTAGAAGGTTTTGAACGAAATTAATCAAAATTGATCAAATTCACTTGTAATATTCATAAATTATAATTATATAAGTTTAAATAACTACATATGAATGTACAATGTAACATAAATTTAAAGCTATTACCACTTATTGCTTATTACATTTAACTTGGGGGGCAGGAGGGCACGGTAGCCAACATACAATTCTCAGAAATGTGCGCTAGACTAGAAAAAGTTGCGAAATCTATAGAGCACCCAAGTTAGGAGAGATTGTATCTGACAGCTAGCAGACCATTCTCTATTGCAAACATTGACTGAGAGTAGCATGTGAGACTATTCGGAAATAACTATTTTAATTTACTTACTAATGCTATATTATCAATCAAAGTTTTAATAAACGCTACTAATACTTTCCTAAGGATTATTGGAGACTATAATTGGCGTTATTATTAACTTATTGAAAGAACAAACTGTATCAATAAAACTATTTTTATCTTTGTTTTGCAGTTGTGGCAACAAGAGATAACATAGTACATCAAATAATAGATTATAAGGTATTATACTCACACTTGTAACATGCTATAACTGGCCAACAAAATAAATAAATGTATTTTATAAATTATAGAGCCAATTAAAATATTAATTTCAAACTAAACGCTTTTATTATGTAAACAGAGTAAGAACACAACCGCCTTGACTATTTGTATGACGTCATAAACCACCCTTGTCTCAGCTAGTTCACCATCTTGATTTCAGTAGAGCACGCCACATTTTAGAAGTTCTCGTTTAAAAAGTATTTTTAAGTGAACCACAGATGCCGCTTCCACAAAAAAAAAGAAACATACAAACAGTGGTCTTGCAGATTAGGTGGTTTGGTGAAAGGGTAAATGGTAGTTTTTCCTAGCGGTCAGATGTCAGATATGACCTCTCCTGCCGTGGATATCTTGTATTAAAAATCCTCACTATAGGTTGTAGGCCTATTATATATTTTTTAAATCATAAGACTGTGAAATCGTTTATTTCAAGAACATATTACGTGAAACATCGCAGTTCTGGGATTAAAATAATGGTTAAAAACATATATTTAGCTATGACAAATAAAGTCACTTGTTAAGAGGGCCGCAAAAAAAAAGTCTTAAACGGGGTTTATGTTTTATCAATCTACTTGGCACAAATTCACTGGATTCAAGTAGCTTTAAACTTATTTTTCGTGTTTACATAATGTAAAGTTAAATATGGCTTCGATTGAGGTGGTAGAAAACCCATATGCCTCTGACTTTAACATGGTTTTAAATGTCTTAATTTTTAATCTAACTATTTCAAGATTTATATTTTTCAATTTTTCTTTTAGTTAATCTAATTCTATTTTATAATAGGGGTCCCTAATATTTTTGTCACGTTAATTCTCTGATTTTATGTTCTATAAAATGTCAAATTTCTTGCAAGTCTCTAAGATTATTTTTATCTTCACTAACCCACATTTTAGCCCTTGAAGTGCTCTTTATTACTGATCTTAGTTTACATATTTCAAATACTCTTCAAGTCGATTCACGTTTCAAGCAAGAGTAGACGAGTCTTCTGCTTTACTTTAACCTTGAATTCACTTGAAACTTGATTACATGTTCACATTTGTCAGCTACCTTCAAATAACTTAAACAGAGTGGATTTGAATCAAGTAACTTGAAATTCAAATAAGTCAACTGAAAATTGTTTTAGTGGTTTTGAAGCTTTATAATTGCCATTCCACCTAATAAATACCGCATTATAGGGAGATTTCCCTTGAAGTAGGTTGCAGTAGCCGGCCACACTTGAATCTCGTAGCTGTACCTGGCTGGGATTGTGATCACGCCGAGGGGTGGTGGGAGGGAGGGGGAGTATTTCACGCATGGCTGCACTCCCCCCCCTTACCCTAGGAGGAGGTGTGGTGTATCGGTCGAGAACATACCAAGATTTGTATATACCTATATAATACTACGAGTGGAGTTCCCTGAGGCTTCTTCAGTGAGCCTATATTATAGTACCTACTTTTTGGTCAGTTATAAATAAATATATAAACAAGCTAAAAATGCAATAACAGTCCGTCTCCATGGCCAAGTTGCCAGAATGACTGATTACAGGTCCAGCGGTTATCAATTCAACGGTCGCAACTATTCGACCGGGTCATCATCAGTCTCGTCTTGTCTGTAGAAATGTGAGATGGAAAACTTTCCAGATAATTTTTCTTCAACTCTACCTGAAATTTTCCTAATATTTTATTGGAGCAAACGCACTCAGACTATCTTAAGTTTTAAATCTTCCACTTGAGTTTAATTTATCCACAGGATGTTAACACCACAAACATTATCAAATTAATTAAAATAAAGCATTAACAGTGTTACTAACTACCTTCTTACACTCATGTATTGACTGCAGTGTTTTGGGGTTAAATGTGTCACTAACTTTGGAGTTTCCAGGATTTCTCCAAGCCAAATTATGTTACTAGTTCAATCTTTTAACCAAAGACCTTACAGATAAACTCCTTTCCCGTGGAACTCAATTATCTGACATTTTCCATTTGAATTTTACTGGAAAATGTTCATTCATCTCTACTTGTCTTGTTTATTAGTGGCAAGTAGGTCGAGGCTATAAGCCCAGCCGGGTATAACGAGGTATTTTTCGTAAATATTTTATAATTCTTCAACGCAAATGTAGGTGCATTTTCTCAAAACTTTACTTTCCTCATCTGTAAACCCATTAGTGTAATAAATGCGTATGGCTCGGGCAGAGAAGAAAGACGCAATGCTCATGAAAATAAATTAAAAATAGTCAACAAAAACAATGAAATGGTAAGAGGAATAATTATGATAGAGAAGCACCATTGACAAAATATGCTTTATCTATGCCTCCACCCTGCCAAGAGAGAAAAGAATAGGGTTCCTAGAACAAGAGAGTGACAAAACAACGAAGAGTGAACAGGGAATTTACTCGTACTGTACACACGTCAGTTAGTGAAGAAATGTTTATGACCTTTGAAAAAATTACTGCAATAATCTTCATACATGCATACGTCAAATCATGTAATATAAAGCTGTCACTTTAGATAGATAGTATCAATACCTAGTTCGGCACCTTAGCTCAGTTGGTAGCGTGTTTGTCTACTGAGCTTAGGGTCCAGGGCTAGAATCCAGGAATGGCCGAAAAACTGTATCATTAGTGAAATTAGGATTTCCCCTTTCACAGTGAAGAATTAACGGCCGGGGGTTGGATGCTGTGTCTGTTCTAGATTTAAATTTGTTTATAAGTCGTGTACTGATATAATCATTCGGTTCAGAAAGTGCACGTTAAATTAATAAATTAAATTAAATATCAAAACCTGTATAATATTACTACTTATAACAGTAAATTGTTATCAATATTGAGTGAAAAATAATAAATTTATTTTTTAATCAATTTTGTCTACCAGAATCCGACTATTTTCGAGGGATCGAGCACTCTTAATGCGCCACTACAATCGTAATGGAAGGGGGAACAAAAGTATCTTACGATAGAGTTGAACACGTGACCTTTGTATCACGGCCCGAAAGAGGCAAGGGCAGAGCCAACCAACCGTGGATAACCAACCACACACACAGACAGGTATAGAATACAGCGCACGCCTTTTCTTGGCCTGCGTGAGTCCAATCTGCATTTAAAAGTACGATAATAGTTCGACTTCATGATAACTAGAACTCCATTTCATATTCCCTGCACGAATTAAGGGCGCCGCCTACTTGGTGAATTCAAAGCTATTTTGCGAGGCGGGTTGCATCTTGACTTGACTCACCTAAGCATTCTAAGCACTATCATATCTATATGCCAATGTACGGAATAGAAAGAGAGGGAAGAAGATGGTCAGTTTAACCCACTATTCTTCTTGTTTATCTTCTGATAACACTTCCCCTCTTACACTAACGCGTATACACACTCACTCTACTATTCGCGCCTGGACAGCATTGACTTGCATTTCAAAATTACTTATTTTTTATTTACTATTTTAGAAAGACCTATGTTTCCATGAACTTTTTAATCTACATCTTTTCACGAAGATTCCTATAGGCCGTTTTCGTAAAAAAGTTATATATCCTGAGTTGAAGACGATTTATAAAAAAAAAGTCTACAGTTAAAAGACTGCTTCAAAATAATAATAGAAAATTCGTTGTGACAATGTAGGACTATTTTTATAATTATTAAAGAATGTATGACTTTTGGTTCAATGTTATATTTTTAAAACTCGCCAAATATAACGTAAATTCATTAACATCGGAAATCCTATATATTGATTCACCGTGACGTCACCGGAAGACAACGTCTATCATGGCGCCGCCTACTTAAAGGAACATATTCTCACATATGAATTACAGTCATATTATGGGAATGGCAATTCTGAAGCTCAAAAACAACTAAAACAATCCTCAACTATATTAGAATGTTCTGTTTGGATCAGTTAGCAAATGACTTTAATTGTTATGTTTCTAACCACTTATTTTGGTCTCAGAACGAAATAGAATTTGATAATATTACTTTACGGCCTTTGATTAAATTTTTAATTTAGTCTAATGTTAAAACTTAACTGACCGGTGTGTGTATTAAATGTTAATTGAATTGAAAAATAATATCTAAAATCGATAAAATTATCCAAAATGTTAATGTTTTACGTTAGTTCTTTAAAATGAGTTAGTTTCATCCTTTTATGATTTTTTTTTTAAATTCTTTAATCTAAAGCGTAAAGTTCTTAATGCTATATTTAGGGATACGTTGATACATTTTGCTTTAATTTTGACGTAAGCTATATTCTGAAAATAACAAACCACTGCTTAAATAACACATCTAATGGCTTCTTTAGGTGGCATCTACTAAGAGATCACCATTCTGTGTTCCTTTACAACTGAAAATACATACAATGACATTCTTGTGCACCACTTAACTACACAACGTTCTAAATAAAATCTTAAGAACTGTATCTCTGCTAACACGGTTTCTTAAAAATCTTGTTGTTTAACTACTAGACGATTTGCCGCGAGTTTAAGTTAATGAACTCTAATTGAAGGTGGGCCATGTGGAAAGATAATATGCAATAATATACCTCCACCTAGGTGGGCTGAAAAATGACAAGTTAGGCCATGAAAATAGATAGTAACAATAACACTTCTGCCAAGACTCACTGAGAAAGAATGAGTTGGACCATGCATAGAGATAGTAAGCAACAAAACCTTCAACAAGACTCACTGAGCAAGAATGAGTTGGACCATGCATAGAGATAGTAAGCAACAAGACATTCAACAAGACTCACTGAGCAAGAATGAGTTGGACCATGCATAGAGATAGTAAGCAACAAGACCTCCAACAAGTCTCACAGAGCAAAAATGAGTTAGACCATACATATAGATAGTAAGCAACAAGACCTTCAACAAGACTTACTAAACAGGAACCAGGTGGACCATGTAGATAAATAGAAAGCAATAATACTTCCACTAAGATTCAGTATAATTAATATAACCAAGAACGAAGTGAACCACTATAGCTCAACTAAGATTTAAGAGCCAATAATAAGGCTGGTAGGACTGTATGCTGTGCGTGTATGCACGTGACTTAGTTAACTTGCCAGCCAAGCCACCAAAAATTCATACCGGTAGATTACTTTAACTATAAAAATCATATATGACATTCCAATTGACAAGGCTGTAGCCAGCCAATCATTTCAGAGAGGGTTTGAGGGGCACATCCCCCAACTGCTGGAAGCTAGGAAAAATTCTAAATAATAAACAGTTCTAGAAGCTCTCTGAAGTGTTTTTTTTTTCTTTCATGGTAAAATAACCACCTAGCTCCCGAAGGTTTGGAACATTTCTAAATAGTAAACACTTTTTGAAGCTCTGTGAATTTTTTTTATGTTAAAATAGCCCTCAAAATGCCGAAGGCTAGGAAAATTTCTAAATATTTAACACCTCTAGAAGCTCTCTTAAGTGGTTTTTATGGTAACACAGCCCCCTAATTTGGATTTTATCTTAATTTTGATATTGTTTGAACCATAAATAAAGCCATATATATTTTGTTTATAAAATTTCGCGAGGGGTTTGAACTCCCAAACCCCGACCCCCGGATACGGCCTTGCCAATTAACACATTTACACATAAACGAATGAATTGAAGCCTTTATTTTTATGTTTAACAGGATCGAACCACCGCAGCCTAAGTTTATGTTATTTAAATAAGATTACAAAACATAGCACGCTACAGTCAGATTATAGATAATTGTTCCGCGGCACAACATGGTTCATTTTAAAGACTCCACATAGCGCTGTTGAAACATCTAGTAGTTTGTTTGCAAAGTCATGCACTAGTAAAAAAATATCAATGGCGTGTTAGTTTAGTCTGAGCAAGTATATAAAGGAGACCACCTTATCGATCTGAACAAAGTTAAGAAATTGTATCTGGAGGCCTGCGAACAAAAAAAGGTTGAATACCACTGGTCCACTCCACGCATTTCACGCCACCTTGTGTGATAAAATGGCAACACGTTTATCACGTCATATCCCTCCTTTATCTTCTTTTAGTTAACCAACTCCTTGAGTTTAGTTTTCCATAAACTAGTTACTGGTAGCTGATCTTCACGCACGATGTCTTGGGATTATATACCCCTTCTTCCCCTTTGCCTCCGCAAAGTCTTTCTAGTAGTGTAACCAAACTAACAAGCCCACTGTTTTTATGAAAACCTTCCTTCAGCGCACAAGTTGAGTTCTCTTTTATTTTCACAATACACCGATAACTTTCCACCAAGCAGATTGCTGAAAATTAGCAAGAACACACAGTAGAAACTCTTATCTGTATGAAAAGACATGCCTACAGGCTCAGAATGGCCAACCAGCCCATTGGCCCTTGAGCTAGGGTGCCCTCAAGTTTCTCGAATTTGCACCCTCCGCCCAGAATCCCCCTCCCTCTTGGAGAAAAAAATAATTGTAATGATTAAAATAAGAAATTTAAATTTAAAATAAGATTCGAATAATCAAAACAAAGTGGAACCGTGAAGGCGAAATTAAATTTAAGTGAGTACAGATTTACGGGGTGGGGGATGTTCAGCAACAAGGGGTGATTGGCGCCCGGCGACAGCGGGAAAGAAGGCACACCTCTTCAATGGTCCATCTGGCCGTGTCGCGTGACTAGCAAATGGAATCGTGGAGATCAGCTGTTTAGTTGTGTTCACGCCTTGAGTGATAGCGTTTGGTGTTCATTTTATAAGTGTGTCATTTTTTGGCTCCTGCGTAATTTTGAATTACTGAGGGAAGAATTAAGAAAATTTTAAGTTACCAGAAAACTAAAACTATTGTTTCGTTACTAAGTTTTGTTAATAAGGAGAGCCTTTCGTGGGCTCTTCAAGTTCGTACCCACAAAGCCTTACTAAGATCGTAACACATTCTCCTCCCTGAAATAATTTTTGATCAAAACGTTCTCTCTCTCACACTTTTCAATTTCTAATTTCTATAATTAACGTATTTTTACTAGTAATAAAATCAAATGTACTATTATATTTTACGTCCTTTCCTTATTATAATGGCTATTTTTGACAGTTCACATAGGCATGGTATTATTTAATAATAATAATAATAATAATTATTATTATTATTATTATTAGCACCGCGTCTTACTACCCGTTCGGGCTATACGCACTAACGCTAATGTGTAATGGTAGGGTGATTGTGAGATGAAATGGAGGACCTACAGTTTAACGTGGGATCCGAACCACGGTGGAGGCCTGGCATTCCCCACATTCACAAGATGTCTTGTCAGAGGTGAAGGAAGGGTTTGGTAATCAGATAAATCTTTGCCGGGACCGAGGATCGAACCCCGGCCGCCAGCATAGAAGTCTGACACCTTACCCCTAGACCACCAGGTCACCTATTTAATAATAACAATAAAAATGTTAGTAACATTTAAAAAAAATTAACTTTGATGTTATTTATGTTCCCAAAACACCGAGACAATATCAATTTTTCGATTAAAAATAAAAAATTGCAAATAATACCATGCCCATGGGAAATGTCAAAAATAGCCACTCACCACGTGCTTCATATGCGTCACTAATATGCCCACTATTAATATTTCGGTGAGATACCACACTTTAAAACGCTCGAAGCCCGGCCGGCCGCCAGAGAGGCTTCCCCCACCACGTCGCCACTTCGCTCGCACGCCCGAGCGCTCGAACGAAGCAACAAACACCCCGGTTTTCAGACGAGCTTTTTAGGTATTAAATCGGATCCTGATTACATTTCATTATATGAGGGTCGTAAATAAACTCTTCTAGAACCAATAGCGATTTGAAAAATCACTCTATGACAATTATTGGCCGCTTCCAAGCAGTTTTTCGGGAACACCTGTTTTTACATACTCATGATTCCCGCAAAAAGTTATGATTATTTTTGAACAAAATCCTTATTGTAGGTAGGCACTAACAAGAGATATAATTTAAGCCCCAAAACAAGTTCCTAAGACAATTACAACACCTGTAATTAAATTTCAAAAATGAGCATTTTCTGTGGTTTTGATTTTTCATTGAAAAAAGTTGTGAGCCGATTTCAATCGACCAGGGCTAATCGTTTTTGTTTTTTAAGCACTATCATGGACTATTTTTTGTTTTCCGAAAAAAAAATTCATATCTTAAGAGGGAAAATACAAGTTTCGGCACTTTTATGATTTTTTTAAACGTAAAAGCTACAGTCGATTTAGTTCAAAGTATATACATTAAATTTCCACGATTTTTCTCCTAATTATCACGTTGAGAAAGTGGATGGTTAATTTATTTTAAGAAAAAAACAACCTATCTTACCTGGACTAATGCTGGATAAGATATTACCAACATTTACGGGTAGAGGCTGTCATGTGGTCTGCACAACGAACTTTACGGCCATTAATCTCCCTTTTATAGACTAGAGCCGCTACTTCTTTAATCAAGTAGCTTCTCAATTATTGCCCTCATTAGATTGAACGGGGAACGATTCCGGGACCTTTGGTTTGGAAGCCAAGAAATTTGACCACTACACCGTAGAGGCGGTCACAAATATAAAACAGAAATGAAGTTATTAGAATATCTTAAGTCTTGAGCCAAAATAACAAACTTTGTACACGGTCATAATTTGCCCTCACCCATATCCCTACCTAAAATAGGTTCGACTAAATATATCAGTTTTTAGCCAAAGTTGATATCGGTACATTTCTTGTCTAAAGAAATAATAATTTTTATGCAAGACCAGCTTTCAGCTTCATAATTGAACGTATCAAAGGAGAGTGAAATAAATCCAGCTGGAGGTTCTGTCGCTATTGGTCATTGACAGCCATACTTTTTTTTTAACCGCGTCCTACTACCTGTTCGGATTGTACGCTTACGCACTAATTACGCTAATGGCTTAGGTATTAGGAAGGTTACATATGGAGGATGTGTAGCCAGACTTGCGTGAAGGAAGAGGGGGAAACCATTTTGGAAAAACTACTCTCAGTACACCCGGCCGAGATACGAACCTCAATCCGCGTCATCGGCAGTCTAGTCTACTGCGAGAGTAGCGCGTTATACCACGTGGCCACCGAAGCAGGTAGCCATACATTAAATGTTAAGCTAGAGTTAGATTAGGTCTCTATTTTCTAAACGTGTGAATCAAGCTTTACAAGCCTCTGTACCCATCTCGAATTCTTTTTTCCTGCGTTAATCCACTCGTAGACCTGAATCCGTTGCAATATATTCGTTTCCTAGACCATCCATTAACTTCCACCATGTAATTTCTCTGGCCGCCATACATATAATCAAGACTGCCATGTATGGCCTCTATCTCAAAGTGAAATTGAGATGAAAGGGGTCATGACAAGCTTAGTAAACATTTATGTGTCTATGATTACTTCTGGTATGATTATGGCCGTTTTAAGAACGCACTGCGCGGTGAAGAGGACCAGTGATTTAAGGCGGCCATTGAGACACGCTGTAAAGTTTAAAAAAAAAAATGGAGATGAAAGATATATACTAATTGGAATAAAAATCTCACATTTTAAGTTTTATAATTATTTTAAAAAATCATGAAAAGGGGAAATTAACTAATTTTCAAGGACCTTTCACGTGAAATATTGAGTGTTTGAAATCAAAGTAAATGGTTAGAAACATTGATTTAGTCTTTCTCAAACCAATAATGATATTTTTAATAGGACCACACGAGAACATTCTAAGATACTTTATGATTGTTTGAGTGATTCCGTAGCTCCAGAACTTTAATTCCCGTAAGAAATATAGCCGTGTGAGGATATTTCTCTTTGTAGGGTCGGGGGACTGACCTTGCCGTGGGGGATTGGACTAGTATGGTGCAATACAATTAGGAAAAGCGAGTGTAAATGGCTAAGAGTGACTTTGCTGCGGGGGGTTAGACCTGTCATATATATATACATAGAGAGAGATATATATATCAGCACACGAGAATTTCTATGAGCGAGAGCGAAAGGACTTACCAATTTTGCCAGGCAAGGTACTTTCACATTCCTTCCAGGGATCTTTTACATGCCGCAATCGACATTTGACCCCCGGCTTTAATTCCCCTCCGAAGAAAGTTGCTCTACAGATTTTTATCACTCAAGAAAAATCCGTTGACCTCAGCCGGGTTTGAACCCACGAGGGTCCTGAGGCGAGCATTTTACCTCAAGACAACCGATATCGAGAACAATAAGTTAAAGAGTGAGCTTGAATGATTGGCTCACTAAATGACCTTCCTGCGACGAGTTGAAACAGTTGTAGTAAATTAGGTGATGAAAATACCTGCGAATGTTCCTAGTTTATCTTTATTATTATTATTATTATTATTATCATTATTATTATTTAGCACCACGTCTTACTAACCGTTCGGGCTATATGCTTAAGTACTAATTACGCTAATGGGCTAGGAATTGGGGGAGTTGAATTTAAAGTAAGTGAACCCGCATTCGCCTGGAGGGAGAGTGGAAAACCATATAGGAAAAACCATCCCCAATTCACCCAACTGAGATGTGAACTTCGATCTCCCCATCCTCGGCAGTCTAGCTCAACACGAAACTAGCGCGCTAGCCAACTACGCCACCGAGGCGGGTAGTTTGTATTTAATAGCTCATCACTATACGTCCATACAAATTCGGGCACACTTTAAATAAATTATCCGTCCTCCCATACTCCATAAGTGTAAATGTGTGGATAGGACTGACACGTAATGAAAACAGCGCATATTTTTGTTCATGCATCACGTGTTAATACCCATCCAGGATATTCGTATACTAACACTAAGGGGAAAAGGATGAGAAGGGAGAGTACAATATAAGACGTACACACATTTGTAGAGAAAGGAATGTAAAAACAAATATTTGGGAAAAAATACTCTAAGTAAACACGACTGGGATTTGAATTCCAACATCCCTCTCTCTGATAAACCAAACCAAGCAAGTTGCACGCCTTAGCCCATATGCTCACCGATGCATTTAAAACATTTATTGATTTTCTTATATCTTCTGCTACTGACATGCAGATCCTTGTAGGACCACATTTATTCCGTAGTATTTTACTACGGTGTTCTGAAGAATTTGCTGCTTACGGAAATGTGTTTGCAGATGTATTTGAACGGGGGTGTAGTAAATGCACTCTAATCCCAAAATGCCATTTTGTTTATCAAATGACTGATAGTTGAAGCATCGTCGTTGCAAGACTAAATAATTCTCGACGGTTGGCTAAAATTATCCAGGCTGGTTCAACCTCAAATGAATACAAATTAAAGCAATAATTTCATTTTTACAAAAATCTCTGATGAAAACTGATCCATCTGAGAATACTCAAGACAGCATGGCTGCGACGTTTGTGACGCTCTAGTGACGTCATGTCAACTCGAGGCGTCTCCTACCATCTTCTTCTCTCTCTCTTTTAGCGGCGTTGTAATTGAGATGAATGATGCTCGGCCGCGCATACATAGGAAGCCGAAGACTCGATCCTCCAGTCTGCCTATGATTAACCCGAGCTACGCAACAGGCTAAGAAACATTTCAAGACTTCTTTTATAGCTCCTTGTCTCTATTGTTTGTTCAAGGACCCGAACCCCGCCCTTTTTCATCTTACCCACATACACGGACAGTCGAGTTCAGGAAAAAAGTGGTCGACGCCACCCAATGCTCGGAAAAGAAAACGTTTAATTTGAATTGGTTCATTTTTCTGAACAACTTTTGAGTGAGCGCGCAATTTAAACAAAGGAACTAATTTTGAACTAAGATAGTTTCGGGCGTGACTGTGAACGACTTTATTCATGTAAAGTTATTATTTTGATCATCTTTGTAATGTCGAGTCAAATAAATAAGGAACTATAAACGGTTTCTAGATCATTTATCAAGAGCATAGTGACATTAAAACATAACTTGTTTGTTAATTTAAAAAAGTTTATGTATAATGTCATTATGCTCATATATTCAAGAACTGTTGAGATTAGTATGTGTAAAAAATTAAACTAAACTTATATAGGGCCTACTAAAGCAATATTGTATTTATTTATTTTGACCTGCCTCGGTGGCGTAGTTGGCTAACGCGCTAGTCGTGTTGAGCTGCTCGACTGCTGAGGACGGGGAGATCGAGGTTCGAATCTCGGTCGGGTGAACTGGGGGTGGTTTTTCCTAAATAGTTTTCCACTCTCCCTCCACGCAAATGCGGGTTCACTTTCTCTAATTTAACCTTTCCAATTCCTAATCCATTAGCGTAATTAGTACTTAAGCGTATAACCCGTACGAGTAGTAAGATGTGGTGCTAAATAATAATAAATATTTATTTTGGCCAAAAAAAAGCGTGTTACTATAAAAACTTCAAAACTGCTCGACCTAATTAGCGATATCTCACACCCCACCTTAAAAAGCCACTACAGGAACATAGTATGTTTACAGCGCTTCAAATACTGGAAGAATTTGTAAAGCCAAGCTCAAGAATGTTTTTCAGTGCAGATATGGATCGTTTGTTCAGTATAGGTGGTAAAGTAACGACAGTAAAGAAACATTCGTTAGCAGACAATGTGATTGAAACACTTATTTAACGTCGATCAACATAGTTTTGTATATATCAAGAATTGTTGAAACATTTCCTGCATCTTGTATATTTTTACTTGTTTTGTTTTCAGTTTTATTAAGTTATTATTATAATGTATCTGTAGTTAATGCTGTAAATAAATTAAAACGATATTGATTGTGATTCATGATACATAGACACATATAACTTAGACCTACTTTTTTTTAAACATTTCAGCCAATAAATGAAATAATATAAAAAATAACTTAGAAACTGTAGCGACCATTTTTTGTATGGACTTGAACCAGCTTAAGTTCATTTTATTTAAGAAAAACTTAAACTTGAAATGTTTGTGTTTTGGAAATTGAACTTGAGTTTGAACTCGAACTAGTTCACTGTTTTTAGGGAACTTTCTTACCACTGATGCCATCTTGGCGAGAAAGGAAGTGCCGTGCGGCGCTTAGCCCAGACTGAATATTGAAATGGTCTTCACTAGATTTAATACAACACTTTGCTGTGGAATTTTATCTATATAATAATACAAAATGGTGGCCTGGTGGTCTAGGGGTAAAGGGTCAGACTTCTGTGCTGGGGGTCTGGGGTTCAATCCTCGGTCCCGGCACAGATTTATCTGATTGCCAAACCCTTCCTTTATCTCTGACAATACGTGTATTAATTACAACTTGTAAATTGGGGAATGCCAGGTCTCCACCGTGGTTTGGATCCCGCGTTAAACTGTAGATCCTCAATTTCATCTCACAATCACCCTACCATTACGCATTAGCGTAAGTGCGTATAACCCGAACGGGTAGTAAGACGCGGTGTTAATAATAATAATAATAACAGTATGAAATGATCGAAATTTTTTCCGCCTATAAGCTTCGTCGTTTCTTATTCGATTTTGACCGAGCCAGCTTTAAACTATTTATAATTAAGTTAAGCAGTGTGTGATGTCTTTATTTTGTCAATATTAATTTTCCATTAGGTTATAAAGTGAACAAATGCAAACAGTAATACACAGTAATGTGAGGTAGCTTTTCTTCTGGCTTCCAAAACAACCTACTTGAATTTTTTTTAAATTAAGTGTGACATTGTTTATAATATCAACAAATATTTTGAGATAGATTTCTATGCGACTAGTTTTAGAAGGTTGTATTTTTATCGTAAATTATTTAAGCAATCTGGGGTTATAATAAAGTATCTCATTTGAAACTTGAAGATGGGAATATATTCTACACAATTATTATTTCACGTCTGCTTTTTTTTAAACTGTCCCATTAGGTTTTAATTATTCATTAATTCAGGTAGGTTAGACATAATCATTGCTTTTACTTATTTATTTTTTCGCAGTTATATCCGTGTTGTATATCGGGTCGTTGCTGCTCGTAACTACATTTATAAAGTCTACGTTTTTTACAATGCACCCCCCTTTTGAAATAATTATAGAAAAGGACAGCTTAGGAGCATACAGATGAAACGAGAAAAATATAAAATGACGTAGAGCAAAATTTCACTGTAGGCAAGCAGTTTTTTTAGTGGTATATTGGTTAAAAATCCAAAAGTAAAAGAATTAGCTTGCAGAATCCCAGCCAATATAAAGCGTAAGTTAAGATCAATAAACCAGAAATTTAATTAGTAAAGCACCGAACGGGTAAGGGGACGCGGTGCTAAATAATAAATTAGTAAAGCAACATTAGTTAATAATATTACGTTAAGGAAATTGTCTATCCTGTTTGCTGAGGTTTTGCCTGTCATTAAACGGGGATGGTTTTGTGTTTTAAGTAATAAGTCATTTTTATACGTAGTTAAGATTTTGTTTTAATAGAATAAACAATTATATATTATATTAACAAAGAAATATTCCAAAATGAAGTATAAACTTCAACGGCCTTATTGAAGAAGACTGGGAAAAATAAAGGAAGTACTGGAAGAAAATAAATAATATATTAAATTGATTAAATTTTTAGTAACGGTAACAAGGTAACAGAAACAAAAGGTAAATCTACATTTAATTGCCAATTAATTCTCTATCATATTATACTAGAAATAAAGATTATTATTATATTCTCAGATATATTATAGTTGCCTAGAGCAAAAAAGAAATAACAGATTTAAAAGACCTTACTCACTAATAGTATATAAGAAATAAATAATATTATTATATTCCCAAACATATTTTTAGTTACTTAGAACAAACAAAATAAAAGGCTTAAAGACAGAAACCAAGGTCTAGTTAATATTTAATAGAAAAGACATATTGCCACTAGTCTCACAAATAAGTTAAAGTTCCACCAATTAAAAATATTTCACAAGTCCAAAAGAGACAGAGAACAACATTAGTAGGTTTGGCACAAACTCTTGCATGAACAAAGTTCACTTACAAAAAAATTGTCTTATACAAAATCATAACATAAGGAAATGTTACATAATTTAAATCAATTTTTATCATTCTTTACTAACAAAAATGAATATGATGTAAATAATAAAGTATGAATCCTAAAAGTAGTTTTGACTTTAAGAGTCCAAATTTTAACAAGTATTATTTTATGAATTTTAGGCTGAAACGCAATTTAATAGAACTAAAGATCCAAACATATATAAATTATTCTTACATTTTATTTAACGTACGAACTAACGAATTAGCTCCTCCTCGAATGAAATCTTCGCCAATAGTTGTTTTACATTGCCACTCATAGTGTGTCAAATACTTTAGTTGCCACAGAGAAAGAGAGAGAGGACATTAGATAAGGGGGAAAAAAGGGAGGTAATAAAGATATGAAACGTGTATCGACTGTCAGGTGGCGAATCTACAGAACAGGCTGCCACGTAATCCAAATCGAATATCTGGAACAGTTTGGGACTGGATGGGACTACGTCCCACCCTTCTCGAACATTTGGGAATTGCTATGAAGTGACACGTAGCTCCGACTCCTCTTTAGCTCACCAGTCAAAAATCAACTGCGTTGTGGGTGGGTGTGCTTGGATCATCTTTAGATCAAGTGGACGTAAAGAGAGGGATCGAATTGAGTACATGGTAAGTGAAAATCTATGTGGATGTTTCCCGTTTAGTCATATTATTTATATTTGTTGTTCATTGTAGATTAATTAACGCTACAACAATACTCCTAAAACGAAAAAGACCCGTATATAACAGAGGATTACGTGAAGATGATCGAGTCCGGAAACAAGTTGATAGAACGCAACCAGCGCTTGCTCCTCTTTTCACACCAAGGCCAAGAAACATAAAAATTGCCCTCCTTATAAATACTTCCGTGGCACTTCATTCACTTCTGGGCAGATGAACAATTCATGTAAACAATGCAGTGCTCTTCATTCAGATCAGAGGGCAATAGCTGTTTTCTCACAGGAAAAGTAGTTTTTCTAGAGGATTGCTCATGTGATGTCATTGGTGCTCAACTTTCACGAGCTATCACATATCAATTAAAAAACACATACAATCTTACAATTCCGCTCTTTCAATGGTCAGTAATTCCGCCAAAATAGTTTAAATTACTTCTGGTGCACAATAAAACTTCCGAATTCATGACACAGTTTATCGAAATCATGGATCGCTTCTATCAGATCAAGTGCAGCCACCTCAGTTTGACCGTGTCTATCTGTACGATATCCACACTGTAGTCGGACATTAAATAAACGAAGCAGCCCTCTCAAATTGAAATTAACAACGCATGACTCAATTTACAGAAATTACATAATCAAGTGAGTTCAGTTGAGCATTGTTAAAGAATGACTCAAGTGATTAGCGATACATCACAATATCAACACTGCATACACATTTATAAGGACAATAATACGGTACCACGCTAATACAATTATCCAACTTCTCCTGATGTAGCTGCGGTTTTCTTTGCAAACACTTATTTTATGGGCTCATGACTACTCATTTAATATTAATTTAACTATAAAAAAATCCCTTAGTGTGATATTGCACTGGTTTTCTTAGTAATTCATAATATATTACTAGTGTTGCCTGCCCACGAGCTGGTTTGAAGTGCTTTTGGTGTTTAGTTGGGTCTATCATAAATGTCTGGCACTGTGGATTCGACGAATATACTGCTCTTTTTGATTAAACACAGCAGTGTCAATATACGTATTTAGCAAGACTCAATTAATTTAATTCAACCTTAACCACATACTTGTTATTTTGATTTTGTTTGAAATCATCTGAACGAGTCATATTTACTGACAAAAGTTTTCTGGTTCTAAGGAAAATGGCAAAATCTCGTTGGCTCTGCAGAATTATATTAATTGATATGACCAAACCTCTTTAGGTCTACAGGATTGTATTAAATATGACTAAACCTCTTTGGATCTACAAGATTTTATTAAATATGACCAAACCACTATCTAAAAGAATATACAACCTAAATAGAGCAAACCTTCTTTGGTTTTTGGGGAGTGTATTAAGTTTACATGACAAAACCTCTTTGGATTTTCATAACGCGTATTTAGTAAACGTGACAAAATCTCTTTTGAATGAGGTGAATGTATTAAATATGGCAATATCTATTTTCCTAAATGGTTTACTAGTCTCCCCCCCTCCCCCCACACACAAATAGGGTTACATTTCGTCTACATTCTAACTACCTCCTCCCTATCTACTTTCATTGTAAATATGCGGCTAGTCCGGACTGGTAGTAGGACTTAGAGCATAAAAAAAGAGTTTCTCTCATTTATTGACTCACTGACTTGTGTATAAATTTTTTTAGATGCTACAAGTATCTTAGAATTTTATATTAGGGCAGTCCTTTTAACACAGCCAAGGGCGAAAATCTCAAAACCGAACATTTGTTATTTCAAATAGGCTATACTTAAGTAAGCCTAAAAATTGAGAGAAATATGAATTTTGATCGCGTAGGTCTATATTTTATCGAAACAAAGTGTAGCAACGAGGGAGATATTGAACGATACTGTTTGAAGAGATCGAGCAGTTGTATGTTCTAGATGACGTCAGTCACACGTAACTACTGACCCGCAGAGCCTGCATTGTGTTGCGTAGTCCACCTGCCAAGCTTCAATACTCTCCGATACAACAACAGTGTTGTCTAAAATTACTATTATACAAGTCAACATGCTCACACGTTTTGTTGCCTGGTTTACCATCTCTACAAATGATACCATTCTTGTCTGGGGGTAGCTTTATAAAACAAAATAAACACGTAAACGCCAATTCAAATCTGTCATCAATATCAATGATAAGGTTTTTGACTTGGGAGGTCGGGGCTCAATCTCGAGCGGATACATTAGAAATAATTGTATTAGTTTTGTGGTATCCCTCTCTCTTTTCCAGGATAATTATTCCACGTCTCTTTTAATGTACACCCCTGTTCGTATCAAATTAGTCTTAAAACTTAACTCATGTCAGTAGATAACGCGTCTGACAACTGAACTGAGGTTATTGGTTCGATTCCAGACATGGCAACAGGAAATTAGAATTAGTAAGATTGAGGTTCATCTTTTCACAGTGATTAATTGATGGTCTAAGTGATTGAGTTTTGTGTATGTTCTAAACGTAAGTATGTAGGTCATGCGTGGGTATACTCAGCTATTTCCCATAAATGAAAAATTAAAAAAATGTGCTCTTTAGTGTTCAGAATTACTTTGGCCTTTACTGATGGTTAAAAAATAAACTAAAAAAACAACTAATAAGACGTTATGTTTCCATCCACCATAAGAACATGTTTGTCGAGTAAAGTAAGTTTCTCTCACTTGTTAAAGTGCCAAAACATGATTGGCCAGGTAAACGAATTTGAAACGACTTTAAATAATTTCTCATATTTCATAAAAAAGCCAAAGTGACCTTTAACGGATTATAGTAACTCTTTATCCTGCACCTATAGCCCCTTTACGTTTTCCTTGTGAAATAAAATCTGCCTCTCTCTGGATTAGTTTCTCTCTCCTGATAATCCCTGAGATGTAGCAAAAACAGGATAAAAAACAAGAAATGTACAAAAATTTTTAAAAATATATAATATATTTATTTAAAAGAGTTTTTCAAAGCGTTATATATGTTTTTTAGTTAGAATAATATGTTAGATTTCATCACCCCAATTTGAATGCTTTCAAAAATCGATGTTTTTTTTTAAATCTTTTGTGATTTGTTAAAAGGAATACAGTCCACGTATATATATCAAACATTTATTTTTGATAAACTACACACATATACAGGTATCTTCTTTACGATTATTTTGTTTTACTACCTTTAATTTATGTGTTCTTAATTAAATGTGAGCTGCAGGCTGCATAAAGTCCAATAGGATACGTACAAAACTAAGGAAGTAAAATAATATTATATTTTGAGTTTGTGTAGAAGAAGGAAGAATTAAACCTGTTTATTATTTTTCGAAATCTATAAATAGCTTCTTGAAATATATATTTTTTTAATCTCTGGCCTTACTAACAAATTTTCACCCCTCTCTCTCGTTACCAGACAAAAAGGTTTCTGCCCTTGATGCAAGAATGGGGGATCTTACTAACAACTACACCAAAAATATACGTAATTACTGAAAAGTTGACTGTCCTGCACTAATCACAAAATGTGTACTAAACAGTAAAATCACGCACGTGGATTTTTTTTGTACTTGTACTTACTATTTGTTCGGGCTATACGCCTGTGTACTAATTATTCTACTATGCTATGAATTAGGGAGAGTGAATATAGAGGAAGTGTACACGCATTTGCGTGGAGGAAGACTAAAACTATTTAGGAAAAACTACCCTCATTACACCCGACTGGGATCGAACACCGATCTCCTCATCATCGGTAGCCAGTCTATTGCGAGAGTGACGCCTTAGAACATGCGGTCACTGAAGCGGATGAAAACTAGTTTAAAAGCATAACCAGCCATTTTGAGTTGGGAACACACGCGCTTTCTTTTTTGGGCTCACACAAGGGTTTTGTCTTTTATCGTTTATTTACTAAGAAGCCACCAACCGGAAGGGTGAAACACGTTACAGGCGTGCGGAAATCCCGCCTTATTTAAAATTTAGTTTAGTATTTCTAAACATGGTTCAAGCCAAAATGGAAGCGAGAGATTAGATTAAAAAAATACATTTCAAGATTTATATATTTTTTTTAATCACGCAAAGGTGAAATGTGATTATTTTCAACGACGTTTCACGCAAAATGGCGCTGTTCTGAGAGCAATTAAATGACTAGAAACAAAGATACAACTTTCCTCAACCAAAGTCAATTTCTAACAGAGTCACAACATAAATTGTTAGATATAATGGAGGATTGTTTAAGTGGCTATGAAGCTTCAGAACTGTCATTCAAATAATATCCATACATTAATATGGACATATTTCCTTTCAAATAGTTGGCGCCCTTAAGGTCATTCAACAATAAAAATTTTACTACATAGTTTTAACAAGTGTAGCTATAAATATTGATTCAATGATTTCAAATCATTACAGTTCACCAATAAAAAGGTTCAAACTTGCTATTTTATGCTTTTTGCTTACCATTAATAAGGTAAAGTCATTAATGTATGAAGCTGAAAGAATATTAATATTATAAATAAATAATTGTGTACATCTCATATGAATATCTAGCTATACAAATTTCCGCTCCATACAATAAGTATTTTACATAAAAATCATGAAATAGCAAGTTTAACCCCTTATAGATGTGAACTGTAATGTTTTTAACTCATTGAATAATTACTTATGGATAATAATTATACACCTGTTAAAAGTGAGCAATACAATTTAAACTGTCAAATGACCTTGAATGAAAGAGGACGCGAAAAAAGTGTCGTGCGACGCACATAAGCAAAAAAGTATTGTTTTTTTTGCGTTGAAATATAAAAATGACAAAATTTACTTGTGAATAAGACGAACAATTGATTGAACGAGTGTAAAAAGAACCCACCGCTTCCACCACCTCTACGAAAAAAAAAGACGAAAAATAATCAGAATGATTTTCTTGACTATTTGAGGAAACGAGGTGAATACCAACCAATATTAATGGAAGAGGAGAAATAATTGAAGATGTGACTTCATTTGGGAACCACGTAAAATCTGTTCTAAGGAAACTAAATCTATGATTAAAAATACAAGCTAAGAAATAAATATTCAGCGTTTTAACTAAATATGAGATGGCTCAGATGGATATGCAAGAAGGAAGATCACCATCATCTTGAATGCCCAGCTCAAGTCCATCTGCGATATCTGTATACTCTCCAATAAGTACTTCCTCAACCCCTAAACCATCCAAATTGGTTGAGACTAGCGTACTATAAAAAATGAATTAAATTATTACAACGATTTTTGTGACATTATTACTAATAATACTTAATAAAAACTCACCGTAACGTGAATGACAGTTTTTCTTGTGGTGTTATATACCCTTTTGTTTTTATGTACTTTTCTATTAAACCCAGTACATAATCAAACTGTTTTTGATTAAAAAATTCTAAACTTAGCTTCTTCTAATGATAGCTGAATCTTTATTAACATACAAAAAAAATCCTTCACGTCTGGTTTTAAATATTAAGCTCATAGATCTTCTTTGGTTTTTTTCGAAGCATATAATACAATTACAAATCTTCTTCTTATTCTTTAAGTAAGCGTTTTGGAAGAACTTGTGTTGTTATTTTTTAGAGAATATGGGCCCTAGTCTTTGCAACAAACTGATAGGTGCTCTTTCAGTTTGGCATGACGCATTTCTCGGTCGCTTTCTCAATTTGTGGGGCACAAGTAGATGATGTCTCGGTCTCCTCTCTCTGTCGTGTGAAGCCAAATGACACCTTAAGTGTTTTTGCAGATTTCATAGCAAACTTTTTTTCAGCCAAAATAAATAAAATATTGCTACAGTAGAGAATTTAATTTTCTACACATAGTAATCTCTACAGTTATTGAACATTTGTTATGAGCACATTAGCATTAGATGAGAAAATTTATAAATAAATCTAACAAGTTCTTATCAAATTTTAGGACACGCTTTACAAATGTTCGGATGTCACCATATAAATAAAACTAAATTCTATGTTTCTACTGGAGTCATATTTGATTTATTTTGCTATAAAACTGCTAAAATAATTCCCCTGATTCACAATCCCTACCTTAAGGATGTTCAGGCGAGCTTTATATTATTTTTAACATTTCAATTTTTCTCAAAAGTAATTTTATATAACAATGAAGATGCTTAGGAAGGTTCTCAGCATTGTTTCTTTTTTAACACAAGTGTTTTAATTAAAAGAGCATAAATGGTTACCCAACAAAAAACATTGTGAGCTATTAAAAATGCACTTGATTACCCTCAAGGTCATATGTTGGGAATTTGACTTAGGTTAGTCAATATGGGAGCGTAGGGAACTTTAATTAAGAACAAAGTTTTTGCAGTTTTTATGACAAAACACTTATTTGGCAAAAATAAAAAAAATATTGCTTCTATAGAAACATAGAGTTTAATTTTATTATCATGGTGATATCAACAGTTGCTTAATATCTGTCATGAACATAGTAACGTTAGATGATAAGTTTTTTAAATGAAGAGAAAAAGTTGTAATTCCATGACACCCTTGACCAATATTCAACACCTGTTGAGATTACTATGTGAAGAAAACTAAACTCTATGTTTCTACTGAGGAATCATTTGATTTCTTAAATACATACATAAACATACCTAATCATGCCGTTCCTTTATGGGAAAGGTAATAAAACTGTGTATATATTAAAAAAACTCCTTATTTAATCCATCCTCACTAGCTTTCTCCAAACTTTCCTATCCTTGCATAGTCCATTCGCTTCAACAACATCCATACATCAAGCTATACATGCTCTTTAATTCTTAAAACTCTTAATGTTTCTATTTTTCATACATTTGTCTACAACATTTAGCCACGTCTTACATGGCTAACCCTTAATTTTTATCACCTCACTCCACCTTCATATCTTTGCTTTACCACTTGATCCACACTCATCCTCTCAACATTCCCAAACCAAAGTAAGACACTTCTTTCACATTGACCAATTGGGTCCCCTTTCAAACCTCACTCCTTCAGCACCCATTCATTACTGACTCTGTCCATACGAGTTATTCCACATACATATATTAGATATTTCATTCCAACCACATTCATCTTGCTCTTGTGTTTCTCCTGACAAACCCAGAATTCACATCCATAAAACAATGTTGGCGTTAACACACTTGTAAATACTTCCATCTTTTCCTCTTTCGATATTACTTCATTCTTTACAATAGTCCACATACATCAAATTACTCTCCGAGATGAATTCATCCATCTGTCGATTTTACGGTTCATCCTTCCATTTTTACAAAACACTCTGCCTAGATACACAAAATCATTCACTTGTTCTAACACTTTTCCATTTATACTAAACTGATAACTACTTCCTGATCCGTCCTTATCAAAAACTTTCATCTCAGTTTTGGATGCATTTAAATAAATATTCATTAGAGCTGTCGTCACATTCAAACATTTAAATTCTGAAAGTCACATTTATTCTCAGTCATTAATTCAGCGTCATCTGCCTATAGCAGCATTCTCACATTCACATGGTCAATTTGTACACTGATTGCATCCTCCCAAGCATCCCTCATACACTTATCTATGAGTACATTAAACAACCATGAAGACATAACATAACCTTGTCTAACACCCTGTCCAATGTCAAACCATTTGCTCAAAGCTCCATCCACCATAACGCACGCTTTACTTCCATCATAAACGGCCATAATTGCATTTAATAATCATGCATCCACACCACACTCTCTCAGAACATTCCATAACATAATCCTATTCACACGAACATACACTTTCTCCAGATCAACAAATGCACAATACACTTTCTTTTTACTGCCATACATTTCTCCATCAGTTGTTGAAATACAAACATCTGGTCCATGCAACCTCTACCTAGCACACCTAGCAACACATTGCACACTCCAAATCTTGTCTGTAGTTTTTTCGCGCAAGCTTTCAATTAAGAATCTTCCATAACCTTTGCCTGGAATACTCAACAAACTAATTGCCTTATAATTCTTACATTCACTCTTAATACCTTTGTCTTTGTACAAAGGAACAATGTCATCATTCTTCCAGTTATTAGGAACATTTGAAATCCCAACACACACATTGAACAACTCATACAATCTGGCAGGTATATCCATGCCCCCACACTTAAGCATTTCACTTGTGATCCCATCTACGCTCTCAGTTTTGCCATTCTTTAACATATTCATAGATTTTAACACCTCAGCTACCTTAATTATTTTACTCATGATAACATCTTCTGTATTTTCTGCTATTTTCTCTATATTTTTGCCATAAATTGCTCAAAATATTCCCTCCATCGCTCTATTATACTGTTTTAATCTCAAATCATCTCAACACGTTCACTTTGAATGCAATAGTTATTTACTCGCATTACTTGTTTCGATCTCTTCACCCACTTCCAGAACAGCCTCTTATTTCCTTCAAAATCATTCTGCATTCCTCATCCTTATTTTAATCTAATTTGCTATTTATTTTCCTTTACTACTTTCTTTGCATTCATCTGTTTCTCTTTGTAAATGTCCCACAGCCTCTTACCTATTACCTATTCATTCCAACATGTACCTCATTTTAAGTTTTCCACCGCCGCTGATCCACACACATCTTTAGAGTACTCAACCACGGCGCCTTTTATTCTGTTCCAAGCACTTTCTATAACATTATCATATATTTATACATTCCATTCATGCTCTTGTAATGATAATTTTTCGTCCAGCAATATTTATATTGCGCTTTCACACTTTTATCCAGAAAATTTTACACTTTCACTCTTACTTGCTTAGTACTCTTTGAGCTGCTTCCTCACAAAATTTCCACCTAATTTAACCACTAAGATCACTAGGAAGTGATACGTTCTACATTCTTCCCTGGTCCTAGCCTCAGTATTCTTTACCAAACTTCTAAGTCTCTCATCATACACCACAATATCAATCATCGTGCTTGAATCGCCCCTTTGCCATGTATACAAGTGACTATATTTGTGCGTAAACAATGTGCTCTACACGAATAAACCTTTTTCTAAACACAGACTCACTAACTCATTACCATTCTCGTTTACCCTGTCATCTCTGAATTCTTTCTTTGGGTCTCTCATCTATTTATATCTCCTAACAAGGTAATTCTTTCACCCAGTTCACATGCATTCAAGACTTCATTGAGCTCATTCCAAAATTACACTCTCACATTTTTGTCGTCATCCTCCACCAAAGCATAACCAGCAACCAACATAATTATGTAAATGCCTGTTTTTAATACGTACCCATAGAAGTCTAGATGACACCAACTCATACCTTCTCACAAACAGGCTTTTGACACTAGATCTAAACCTACTCCCTGACTTCCCCTCACCCATTCATCCACACCTGAGCACAGTGCCAGGTTACATCACTCGTAGCGTATAACCCGAACGGGTAGTAAGACGTGGTGCTAAATATTATTATTATTATTATTATTATTATTATTATTACATCACTCGTTATCAAAACATCCTTCTCTTTCCACTTGGTTTCACATACAAAAATAATATCAAATTTCTTCCAATCATTTCCTCTAACAGTTCATTCTCTTTAACACACCCTCCTCTCACATTCTGCGTTTCAATAATAATCCATGTTTTCGCAGCTTGTTAACAGAAGGGCTCGTCAGTTTTAACTACAGCCGACTATTATAGTTTAGGTCGTCCTAGGCAATTATTGTGAAATTTATTTTAGTAATTAGTCTAGAGTAGACCAGCTCACTCACCTAGATCGTACCCGCCACACCCATGTTTTGGTGTAAAAACTACAAAATTACTATCCTTAACTCGTGTTCCCTACATTCCCACCTTAATCTCCTACCGAAATCTAAATTTATTTTCAAAATAAAAATGATGGCATAGCAAGTTTTTTTGTGTGCGTATTTCTTCAAACAGTCGGGTTTCCCCACGCAAATAACTATCTGTCCCTCTCCGGTCTGTATCCTCCTGATTCAAGCGTATAACAATTTGTAAGTCCCTTGTGACGCCAGTTAAAATTCACGAGCATGACATGACTGGACAGAAATAAACTGCCCTTCATCGCAACACTGTATAGCGGGATTCTCTTCTTTGCAACAGTTCCCCACCACTGCACCACAAACCTGGCTGCTCGCGTTTATTACAAATAGCACTTCGAATAAACGTACTTTGTTGAGTAACCAGCAGTCTGCTTGGTGATTATGACTCATCTACAATCAGTTGCACCTGTTTATCGTAAGATGAGTTGGATTAGTTCTCTGATTTAAAAGGGACTATCTTATAATCCAATTTTCCTGAGGAGAGCCTTCTAGAAAGTATAAATATCTACATTTGCGGCCAACATTGATAGTAGTTTACTTAATATTATTGTTATTTTATAGGTATTGATACTATACACCAAAAGTAACAGCTGCAGCTCACATGACTTGGCGTATGTTCATTACGTAAAAATAAATCTAATAACTTTCCTAGCTGTCAGATAAGACACTTCTTTAAAAAAATTAAACTTAAAAACAAAAGTCATTTCTACCAAATAGCCGTATCTGGGCGAAGAATTCCCCAAGTAAACTTTCTTCTTTGTTTAAATTACAGTGTTGGAAGTAAAACCCATCGACAGATTACACTTTTTGCGCAGTTTTGTTTCAGTTTGAATCCATGGAGGTAATTTTAAGTAGAATTTATCAGGCAAGAGAAAATCTCAGGTGTTGATGAATCAGGAATAAAAATTTTAAAAATCCATTAAATTTAAATCGGAGAACTTTCCAATCAACATTTAAGGGCATTGAATTTTTAGAAAGAGGGATTGCACTTGTAAAGTCTTTAATTATACTATCTAAGTATTAACATATTTGTTTTCGAGCAGAACCGACGTTAGTGACACATCCAACCATCAAGCACTGTAATCGATTCACGAGTGTGAGAGAGAGAATTGTAATCGCTTCTCTTACCCCCTTTTTTTACTTATTTGATAATGTTTCTGGTGTTAGCGCACTTAAAATGAATTAAAATGAAAAAGGAAACTTTTAAGCTTGGTTTATCATTAGTGCAATCGTCTCACGGAAGGATTTGTAAAATGCTATGAAAATTTTTCAAATATATATATACACAATTTTCTCTCTCAGGAATAATGACTGCATAAAAATAGCAAGTTAGGAATATAAAATACGTATAGTAGGAAACCCACTATGAACAACCGGCATGGCATGGCACGGCACGGAGTGGCACAGCTCGTAGTTGACTCACTATGAACAACCGGCATGGCATGGCACGGCGTGGTACAGCTCGTAGTTGAGCCACTATGATCATCCGGCACGGCACGGAGTGGCACGGCTAGTAGTTGACCCACTACGAACGGCTAGCACGGCACGGCGTGGCACGGCTCGTAGTTGACCCACTATGAACATCCGGCATGGCATGGCGTGGCACGGCTAGTAGTTGACCCACTACGAACGGCTATCATGGCACGGCGTGGCACGGCTCGTAGTTGACCCACTATGAACATCCGGCATGGCATGGCGTGGCATGGATAGTAGTTGACCCACTACAAACGGCTAGCATGGCACGGCGTGGCACGGCTCGTAGTTGACCCACTATGAACATCCGGCACGGCATGGCGTGGCACGGCTCGTAGTTGACCCACTATGAACATCCGGCACGGCACGGCGTGGCACGGCTCGTAGTTGACCCACTATGAACAGCCGGCATGACACGGAACTGGACCATCAAACACGTTTGTAGAAACTCCTTGCAAGTCCGAGTTGCAACCAAGAGTTCATCCGAAGAGGTGATAATGGTAGTGGGTGCAGTTTGTGTGGAGGAGGAAGAGCGGGAAAAAAGTGCCACAAACACAGTTTCTGGGTGCATTAAATATTTAAAAAGCGGGGATATTGTGAATCCCATAATCTTATCTCAGATCATTTAAAATATGAGAAGAATTTTTTCTTGTGCATTCGTATGTCACAAAATTACTTACTACACATAAACCACTTGACCTCGTGATCACAGACGTACTGGCCTCTAGAGGCAAACAGAATTAACACTTGGGGAAGTATTTAGGCCATTACGTTAGTGTGGCGTGCCATGCTGTACTGGCCACTCATAGTGGGTTATATTCCACTGTAACCCATACAAAACAACATGACCGTCGCCGTGCCAGGCTGTTCCGTGCTGTACTGGCCGCTCATAGTGGGTTATATTCCACTGTAACCCATACAAAACAACATGACCGT
>CABFOV010001043.1:29754-55628 GCA_902141375.1 Timema poppense
TGCCGTGCTGTACTGGCCGCTCATAGTGGGTTATATTCCATTGTAATCCATACAAAACAACATGACCGTTGCCGTGCCGGGCCGTGCCAGGCTGTGCCATGCTGTACTGGCCGCTCATAGTGGGTTATATTCCATTGTAATCCATACAAAACAACATGACCGTTGCCGTGCTGTACTGGCCCCTCATAGTGGGTTATATTCCATTTTAATCCATACAAAACAACATGACCGTTGACGTGCCGCGTCGTGCTGGGCCGTGCCTTGCCAGCTGTTTATAGTGGGTTTTCTCCTTAACGAGTACAAATTAAACCTTAAAGAAATATTTTATTTTCTGTTGCTTTTAGAAAAATAATAAATTAATTTTTTATACATTTCTATAACAGAAAACATAATCAGAAAAATAAAAGTTAAAATATTAACATAAATGCAGCAATTAGTTCTAGAATATCTAATAGAATCATCCCACAGAATAGCTCATTTGTTTTCCTAACTGCCCTTTTTCACTCTTGATTATTGTAAAACACAAAAAGAAAAGGCATTTCAATTTTTTAAATATGATTATTTGATCTTTTTTTGAATGATTTACGTCGCTTCTTTGTTTAATGGATATGATTTATGTGACTAACCCACTTATTTTTTGTATACGTAGCCTATTTCTTATATACCCATAGGGGGCCTTTTCAAATATCTTCTATATTAATATATATATATATATATATTTAAACTCAAGTGAGAACCACTCCTATTAGATTTTAAAAGCATTCAATTTTCAAAAATGTGTTGGTGGAAAACCACTTCAATTAACTTCTAGAGGCATATAATTTTTGAAAAAAATTGGGGCAAAGAACACTATAAATAGCTTTTAGAAGCATCCAATTTTCTAACATTAGCTGGGGGAGAGGAGGGTAAGTATTTCTTAGATTCCAACAAGATATTTTTCTTAGGCCATGCCTGTAAAATTTTCTGCTGTTTACTCCGCTCTATTTCTAATAATTTTTAAATGTTTTAGTTTTACAGCACGATGGTATTTAAGAAATGTTAAAAAAAAATCACAGCTTCACGCATAGACAGTGTTATCAAATGCAATAATTATGCCAGCGTTTTGCTTAGGATGATTTTAAAACGGTTGGGCATTGTTCGCCGATTTCTGATGCAACTGTTATATATTTGCATCGTCATCTAGTAACCAATCACACTTTTTGGCACAGTGTTGTCATTAAAACATTAAAATATATTAAGAAAACAATTAATAAGCGTTTACAATATTTAATGGGTTGATTTTTTTAATACTTGTTCATTTAGTTTTTTTCATACAAAAGGTTATTTATTTACTGTATAGTGGTATAAAATAACTCCTAAAGGCAAATGGTTAAAATAGCTTCTTTCTGAAACAAACCATTTATGATATTAAAACAAACATCACTTGCTTCGTTGGCCTCATGATCTAAGGCGTCACTCTCACAATAAACTAGACTGCTGACGTCAGGAATATCGGGGTTCGAATCCCGGTCCGGTGTGTTGAGGCTGGTTTTTACGACATGAGCTTATTCCCACTCTCTCCAGCCAAATGTGGGAACACGTCCGTTAAATTCAAACTTGCTCATCCCTAACACAAGATCACAATAAAGTACATATGCGTATAACCTGAACAGGTAGTAAGACGTGGTGCTAAAAAAAGCCAAACATTGTTGAGGGACCCTCCACAGTAGTTTAGTTTTTATATGAAAATATTCACATATCTATTGAAGTACTATGGTTTTAATGGTAACATTTCAATGTTATTATTATTATTATTATTATTATTATTATTATTATTAGCACCACGTCTTACTACCCGTTCGGGTTGTACACACTTACGCTAATGTGTAATGGTAGGTTGATTTTAAGAAGAAATGGAGAACCTACAGTTTAACGTGGAATCCGAACCACGGTGGAGGACTGGCATTACCCACATTCACAAGATGTATTGTCAGAGGTAAAGGAAGGGTTTGGTAATCAGATAAATCTGTGCCGGGACTGAGGATTGAACCCCGGCCGCCAGCACAGAAGTCTGACACCTTAACCCTAGACCACCAGTTGAAATCGTATTATCGTAACATATTTTCAAATGATATTCAAATTTTAGTGATTGCTTTTAGCCGTGCTGATGGTGGCCATGAGAGTAAACTGTTTACGTCGTACTTTTCAACACATACCTATTAAGAGGTAACCATGAAGGGGCAAATGGTTATCCAAACAAGGAATTAGACAAATTTATTATAAAAGAACAGGAATATACAAAATATTAAATTGTTTCACAACTCTTAAGAATGCCTTTTTTATTTTTTATCATATTTTATTCACATAGATAATAAAAATATAGTAAATTACCGAAACTTTGCTAGATATTTCAGGTATCTAAGAGAAGATTCGTCAAATTAGAGTACTTTCTTCGTAACTTTTTATTTTTTGTGATAAAAACTTTCTAATAATATTTATAATACAAACATCAAACCTCAAGATATTTGACTAATTAAAACGGTATTTTCATGGCATTTCGCGATCATAAAGTGGTTGCCTTATCTCGGCTTGTCTAGGGACACGCGTAGGGTTATTATGACACCCAGAGATCTTCGTCTTTGTTCAACTGACTAAACACTCGTGTATTTTCGTCATATCTCTTATTTTTTACTTTTGTCTCTCTCTTAAAAATGCTGAGAGTAAGTAGGTTTCATAAGTACAAATTATAGGCACGTGACATAAATGCATAACAATCTCTCTGAAACATTGACTTGATCTCTCCATTGTTTGAAGAGCTTGATTGAAGCGCTCAACACAGTAAGCGCATCGACCCTTCCAACTGAGTAACAGTAGTTGGATCAGATGTTTGTTTTGATTTATTTCTTTGATCTGAAAGCTCTGACTATGATTAATCTCTTCCCTGTGATGACTTATTTACAAGCCGATATAGGTTTATGTCCTATATGAGAACACAAATTCATCAGGAACACTGAATGATTAATTTATCTTTTGGAGATTGGTGCGTCTTTACTGTCATCGAAACAAGTCCATCACCTCCCTCCCCACCACAATATCTTGAGATGTTTTAATTAGAGTAATTGACGGTCATTATAGAAAGCGTTAAAACAACTCTAGAAATAAAATTGCTGATTTTACTTTAAGTCCTTATTTCTTTTTGCAATTTAACACGAGGCTGTATTAGAAAGCTTTTTGCCAACTAATTCCAACGTCTGATAATATATATTAACATACTGTTACCAACGTGTATTTGTCATTTTTAAAACAAGATTCTCTATTGTTATTTCTAGAAACAAACAAGAAATACCTTATACTTTTCTATGTTAGGTAAATAATAGCAATCTTCTTCATAACATTTTGTGATTTTTAAAAGGTTCCTTTAAAATTCTTCTCTGCCGTTTGGTGACTATCAAATTCCACAGTAGTGTTTATTCATAGTTCTTATAAGTTGCCTGTCACAATGGACCTTGGGTATACTGTATAGTTAAGGACCACCAAATGGTTGTTTATGGAAACCAATTTGACCTTTCGACACACATCTTGTTTTATTGTTTTCAAAATGTGCTAAGTTTAATAAGAAAGTGTTCCGTCCCTCAAATTGTGTGATAAATTAAACGACATTTAAAAGTGCACGTTTATTTATTTATCTAAATATAGGGTGCCAGTTACAGGGTCAGTGACCAGACCAGATTACGTATTTAATAGCCAACACATTGCAGTAAACGGAATCAAGAAATAAACAGGTAGAAGAGGGTAAATTTTAAGAGACAACAGGATAATCTGACAACTAATATCCTTTTGCAGTTGGTCAGTATCGAGATCCGACCTGACTCAGAGCTGGCACGGAGCAAACCAGTTGTTTCCGCGGGGTAGAGAATCCAAACTGTCTTTCTCTTTGAGGTCAACTTTGTCGGTTGTTCCTAGTGACTGATTCATCCTCTAGTGAGTACCGAGTAAAAACCCCGCAGGACAAGTCGTGCTCGAACCCGAGTCTTCCATCACGAGCGTCTCCCCGCCATATTGTCTGTCCTAAGTAATATAACGCGGGTAGTTTACGATACTTTGCTATAAAGCGCGACCATTAAATTTACTAAAGTTGTTGTGTTGGTACATTTTGTTCCGGTGACCGTGTCTGTCTGTCTGGTTGTGTGTTTGTTTGTCTTGGCTATGTGATTGTGTGTGTTTGTATGGTTGTGTGTTTGTGTGAATATATGCGTGTGTTTGTTTGACTGGGTGTTTGTGTGTCTTCTACGTGTATTAATTTGTCTGGACGTGTAAACCTGTGTTTGTTAGTAATCTAGTTCTGTGTTTGTGTGTCTGTTTCGAATAGTATTTGATCTAATGAAGAGATATAGACCCCATTTTGAACACACACAAGAAATCACCATTTTTTCGTTTTAAGGCACCTACTGTTGTGAAACCAAAAATATACATTTTATTATAGATCTGATTGGGGCACTTCTATGGCCGCTATTAAAGTAGCACGAAACATTTACCCACACTTTTCAATGCTAGAAAACCTTTATTTGGGTAGACACATACAGAGTTTTTTATATACTTTAATAACGAAGTGATCCGTATAAGTGAGCATGCTAACAAAACGTCAATATCGCTTTGTAGGGTTTGATGGTGGCGGGGAGACCAGGGTTCACTAAGGGATGTTTTTCATTAAATGGCTCACTCCTTTTCCTTCACACAAATAGGTGTACATTTGCTCTAATTTATAACTTGCTAATTGATATTCCATTAATATAAATATGGGGACATTCCGGACTGGACTGTAATTAACTGGTAGTAATTAAAAATTGAATTGGTAAGGCCGATTAATCTCTGGATTGTTGTCTTACAGGTCATATTAATGTGTTTCTGCTCGTGGATATACAGCCGCTTGCAATGCGATGCACGGCAATCTGTTACATTGTTACTGTCGCTACGCGCTGAGCGCCTATCATCATTATAATTGATGAGGCTATACTCGGACCACCGTAATAACCAACTTTACGAGCATATGAGGCCTTAACATGACACAACGTCGCTGGATGTACAGTATCTTATCGCGTTCAACATTCCCACAATATTTATATAGCGACAGCTGCGGAATACATTTTCTGCCGTATGATCACATGAAACCCGCTTCGGTGGCTGAGTGGTCTAAAGCGTCTCTCTCGTGTTAGCTTGGCCTGCTGATGACAGGGAGATCAGGGTTTGAATTATGGCTGGGTATACTGAGGGTGGTTTTTCCTAAACGGTTTCCCACTCTCCTTCCACGCGATTGTGGGTAGATTTCCTCTAAAATGCTTCCATCCCCATCCCGACTCCACTAGAATAATTACCATTATACGTATAACTTGAACATGTAGTAATATCCCTTGACTAAAAAAATACTACAGTTTGACTAAATTTTGAGTCCGGAGTATCTGTATATTCACACTATCTCGGTGCTATGAGGAAGGTTTAATTGAGAGTAAATGCACCAGTATTTTCGTCTAGAAAGAGAGATAGACCTTTAGGAAAAACCATCTCAAAAAATCATCCAAGATTCGAACCCTGACCTACTCTCACTACTGGAAAACCAGACCAGATGAGATTGACGCCTTTTCTGGACAAATTGCCAGCCTATTTAAGTGAAACGAGGGGAGATATTATAAGTTTAAAAGTTTCTCTTTCAGTTTAATCAATCCAAAGGACGTTTACACCAGAAACATCGAATTAGTCACAGTAAAACAATGACAGGGATTCGGGTTCTCTTCCCACACTCATGTATCGACTACAGTGCTTGGTGATTGAATGTGTCACTAGCGTCGGGGATCTCTGATCGACTGAAGGCCACATTTGTTAATATATCAACGTTAAAATCTAAACCCTCACGAGTATATCCTCTTTCTATGGGATTCAATGCCCTGAAATTTTGACCGGAAAATTCTCCGAATGAAAATTTACTCGAAAGTTTTCATTTCTTGTTCCAATTACCTATCAAACTATCGGGAGAATTTCTTCTCATGATGGTCCTACTGTAGTAAATCTCCTCCGTTGTTTTTAATTACTATTCCCGTCATGAATATTCCTCGTGTCGTGGTTTTGTAATTTGATTATAATTTTTGATGACTTCCTATTGTGTGTCCATCGTACACTACAATTACTTGTTTTATTGTGTGTGTGTGTGTTTTCCTCTGTGTGCACAGTTAGTCACAAATACGCGACGCGCCTAGAAACATTCTATTAAATCTCGATTTAGAGATGATGCCAACTCATGTCGCTCAATAAGCACAGTTTCCTGTATTAATTAGCTTGTCAATTGTAGTGCGGCAGACGCATGGGTCATGTGACAGTTTGTTCATGCTCATAATGACTATAGGACATTGTATAAAATAACACATACCGACTAGCGATGGGAAGGCTACAAAAAAATTATGATTTTGTGACAGTTCTAAGTTCTTGTTTACAAACACTTATCAATAACTTATATTATTTACTCTCAAGCCCTTTTGTTGTCACTGTTTTTATTTAAAAAAAAGCTTTTTACTATTCAAAATAAAATGTTGTAAGTTTTGTTAAAGATAAAATAGTATTGATATGTTCATATATATTCAGATAAAAAGGAAGAATTAGACCTATTTTGACTTTCTGCACTTGAGGTTGACCATAACAGCTGGGTGTCAGCTGTCTGGAGGAAATAAATTACATATTTTATTCGTTTAGTAATAGGCATTGACTATTATAATCCCAATAGTGTTAGAATTAAGTAGTAAACAAATAGTACTTTATTTAGTTTTTGTTTTCTATCAGTGAACATATTGAATAATGTGTAAACTCTCTTTTAATAATTGCGATAAATATGGTTTTAAATTGATTCAACAATGGGGCCAAACTCGGCTAGTGTGATCACCCGTAGTTTTCCCCCTGATATCAAATATATCAATAATTCAATTCTATTTACCGCCCGTTTGCCCATGCAAGGCCATACTCGTGGTTCTGCCATTGGAAACGCACGACTTCTTCTCGCCCCTAATCAGCTGTTTCCAATTATTATGGCCTCGTGTCTGAACCACTGCGCAGCTACGACGAGCAATTTACCCCAGCTTAAATCTATGGATACTTTTTTAAACACAGCTTTATCTATGGGGTGAGTGGTGACCTGATGGTCTAGGGATAAGGTGTCAGACCTCTGTGCTGGTGGTCCGGGGTTCAATCCTCGGTCCCGGCACAGATGTATCTGATTCCCAAACCCTTCCCTCACCTCTGACAAGACGTGTATTAATCACAACTTGTGAATGTGTGGAATGCCAGGCCTCCACCGTGGTTCAGATTACATGTTAAAATGTAGGTCCTCCATTTCATCTCACAATCACCCTACCATTACACATTACCGTAAGTACGTATAACCCGAACGAGTAGTAAGACGCGGTGTTAATAATAATAATAATAATAATAATAATAATAATATATATGGGGCGAGGATGAGTAAAGTGATTTGAGGAAATGCACTCGGACTAGAGTATTAAAACACATCAGTCGGTGCCCCCAACATAAAGTTGGCCATCGACCTCTCCATCCCTCGCACTCCTGTATATTGCAAGACTGACGTCTTAAATAGTGTGGGTAGTCCTTTGATATTACGGTAAATTACAAACCTCATAATCTGACGAAACAATATACATACACTACGTACACTAAAAACCAGGACCTAATTTTATCCCAACTATATTAATTTAATTGTATGTGTGCTTTTATTAATAATTTTCATTCAACCTGAACAGAGAGGCACGTGGACAAAGTCGTCAGTGCCACCTAGTTTGTTGGGGATGAGCTTAGAGGGTTCAATTGATCTGATGGTATTTTTCTTAAATTATTTTGCACTTTCCCTCGAGTACATTAACTCTAAATTATACTTTCTGATTCTTGCATCATTGGAGTAGTTATGTGGATATCGCTGTGGATAATAAGTGATAGAAACTAGGAAAACAAATGTCAAGCATAAGAAAACAGATTCAAGGCGGTTAAACATTGTGTAATAATTGGGGGAGTCATGTTTAATAAACCCCTTTCTGTTTAATATTTCTCTTCCCATGGTTCAGACTGTATCCCTTGACTTCCATCTAGTCTATTATTCCGGAATCCTCCATGCTTCGTATTTTTCTCTCTAACACCTCTCCAGTTTATATCCTCCTGGATTCCTCCTTGCAATATTGTTTTCCTAGATTTCCTCCAGTAATGACGTAGCTGAAAGACCAGGTGTAGTTTTCTCACGTCTGTTCACAAGAATGTTGAGGTAGGTCGGTAATATTAATGCTGTTAGAGATAGAAGTTTGTTTACGCTGATTAAAAAACTGGAACAGGTAATTATGTTATTGTTCCTGGAAGTGGTCAAAGTGTAACACAAGAAAATATATTTTTGTTGCGTGTAGATACGTCAGACATCTCCATGATACTGCAGGAACTCCAGAAGCTCTTTGAAAGTGGGGGAGGCCTCAATTGAGAGGGGTCTGGAGGTCCTGACAGGGTAAAATTTTAAACCCTGGATGACTTTTGAAACAATTTGAAGAAGGTTAATTTTTCACGGGTACTACTCTTTGGTATGTCTTTCTTTCTTTGTCATTATGCGTATTAACAACAAAGTAGGAACTTGGGCTGATAACAAAATTCTACCTTTTTTATGGTCAACAATTAAAAAGATAGGTATTTTTATTTTATACTATCCAATGGTGATAGAATCTCATTTACGTAATGAGGACGTTTAGCAAAAAAAGAAAAGCTGTTTGAACATCTTGGCTAGCTGACAAGCCAAAGGGGGGATCGTAAGCCCTCCACAGTAAATTTTAAGAAATTTGGATGCCCTTAGAGGCTTCATATAGTGGTTCTCACTTGGAGAAATGTACAAAATTTATAATATTCTAAAAGTTATTTGGAGTGGCTCTCTTCCAAAAGATTATTTTTTTCAAATTTGCAATCTTCTAAAAGATATATCAAGTATTTCTCACCTAAAAATCTTTTGAAAATTTAAAGCCTCTAGACTCTATTTAATGTGGTCTTCTTCTGACAATTTTTGAAAATTAGATATCCTTATAAACTCTTTATAGTGATTCTTTTGTAGCATATGTTTAATAAATTCGATACATCAAGAAGATAGTTTGAGATTTTTTTTTTTAAATCGCATTGTTACGGTTTAGCTCACACAATCAAATAAACATAATTTATTACATATTTGTGTGTGCCACGGCTCTTACTGCCTGCTAGGGCTATTCACAATTTATTATTAAACCAAGGAAAATGCAAATGGAGGCATTAAAACACTGAAAGGAAAACATTTACATATCAAAGTATCTTCCTATAATTTTTATTCAAGGAAAACTCCCTCAAATACAGATAAAATGTTCGTTTGAAAGCGTAAAGGTAAAACACATTTCTTAACCGTTAGCATTACAAGTCAGTTATCAGTGGTACTCAAAACAATACATTACAAATCTTTTGATGTAATCACATTTTGAATTTACTCAGTCTCTCGACAGATGAGTTTGGGAAACGGTCATATTATTTATCCACCCACACTTTTTCTGGCTTTGGAATATATATAATGTTTTACAAACCTTATACAAGCCCCCCCCCCCCCNCCCCCATATACTTTACCCCTCCATATCCCCTTCCTACGGTTCATAGACCACTTATACTATCCGTAGAAAAGTAGATGATCTCATGACTTCATGCATGAATATATTAACGTGACTTTCCATTTGTATAACCATCAGACATTAAGATCCTTAATAATACCCTTACATATTAAAATGTAACCTACGCCTAGTGATTAAACATTGGCTCTATAGTCTGGTGTCCTTTCTCTTTAAAATATAGCATCAAAGGTAACGGCTGACTAAGATTTAAAACCCACCTGATTTCTGCTAATACAATTTATATTTTTACACATATTCAAACAGCGCTTATAAAGCCTACACGATTAAAATTTCTTTAGTTCCCCAGGTTTCCCAGCCATAGAATGTACTTTCCCGGTATTTTATAATTAATGCTATACACACAAAATATCAAAATCTTAATTTCCTTCTATTAAATTGTTGGCATCCATATTAATTGGGGATGAAACTAATAGTTTACACTTGGTAATGCTCTCTACTTCATATTTCACAAGGGTGACCTGGCGGTCCTCCATTTCATCTCACAATCACACTGATATTATACATTAGCGTAAGTGCGTACAACCCGAACGGGTAGTAAGACCCGGTGCTAATAATGATAATAATAACAATAATAATAACATATTTAATAAACTATTGCAACAATTTGAAAATTTCAATGACTTTTCGTGCCACATCCAATTACTTGAGTTTTGCATGTTTTCCTTCTTCTGAAAATCGAAAAAATGACAACTGGACATTGGAATCGAACCCGGGATCTTTGGCATAGTACGCCAATGCTCTAACCACTGAGCTATTCAGAAATCGTGCCGTGGCCAGGCTCATTCTTCACTCATATTTTAAGGCAGAGTCTATGATGGACGTGCGGATATCATCAGCTACTAATGTGTGATTTCTTTTATTAAGATCACGAGCTATCAGATAACGCAGCCATATTCGACTCGGAGTTGGCTTCATGCTGCCACTTTTCCATGTACACTCAGTTTACCCTGAAAGGTAGCATTCTTATCTGACAAGCTACACTGTGTCCCATGGGCAGAGGGCGAATTTTATTTTGGTAGGGTTCCAAATGGTAAGCTTATGACCTGATGTTACAACTTCTGAAAAATAAGAAAATTATTCCAAAAAGTGGTAGTGAAATCTTATTTGAGTGAGAAAGAGGGAGGGGAAACAGCAAGGCTTTTTATGGGCTTTACTCTCCTCCCTCATCAACAGTTAATGTTTGAAGATTTGGTGGCTCTAAAAGCTATTTGGTGGTGTCCTGAAGTGGACTGATTTTGAAAATTAGACTCTTTTAAGTGAAATTTATAGTATACCTCCCACAATTATTTTTAAATTTGGGTAATTCTATAGCCATTTGGAGTATACTACTCCTTCAAAAAATATATTTATAAGTGGGTGCCTCTAAAAGTTATTTCAAATAGTGATAGCCAGATTTTTTCATAAATTAGATTTTATAGAAGCTATTTAAAATGATCCTCCTTCAGAAATTTTAAAATTTGGATGCCAAAAAAGACATTTAAATGGCTCCTCGCCTGATTTTTTTAATTATAAAATTAGATGCCTTCAGAATCTATTATTTGAAGTGGTCTTCCCACGGCAAATGTTTGAAAATTTGATTCCCTTGGAAGCTATTATAAATTATTCTCGTCTAGAATTTATTGAAAATGATATGACTTTAAAAGCTATTTGAAGTGGTCTTCCGTTGGCACTGTTTCAAAAATTGTATGTTTATTTTATGGTAGCCTACCATATCTGAAGATCGGATTGCAGAATAAAATTAAGATAAACGGTTTTGTAAACTGACTTCTTTAAACACACTTTTGCTATCAACATTAAAATCTTCGGAAATTTTCGGGAAAATGTGGGGGGTTTGCACCACATAACTCCCTTTGCTACGCCCATAGTATATTTATATATTTTAGGCTACAACATAGTCGAACCATGTCTGCTACCTTTCAACATAAACTAAGTGTACTTATCAACCCTGTCAATGCTCACATTGAGGAGGGTAACTTAATAGACCTTTAAACTAGTATTGATTAAATACTTAGTATATTTCTTACAAAACATGCTTAGAACACAATTAAATATAAATTATTATAATATCACAACAATGTTTTAACGTATGCTTAAAAATAATAAAATGTTTAATTCAAACCACAAAAAGAATGCTTGTTAATTTATATCCAACTTTTTAATTTTATTATGGTGGATAAAGATATGACAAAAATAAAATCTGAATTGTGGTTAAAAAACCCCACCTGGTGTTCAAATTAAACTTACAATTTAATTTTGAAATTTTATCACAAGCATGTTAAGTCACTGAAAACAACATTCAATATGGCTTGTGCTTATTTTCGTTCTTTTTTTTCCCAAAACAATAAATATTGAAACCGTGATTACATAATTCAAACGTTAGTTATTTTAATACTGTTTTTGGAAAAGACGAAATTTTATTTTAAAAGCTTAGTGTCATTGTGTAGAACATATTTAAATAAATGTATTACAAAGATGAAACTATTTTCTTGCTCTTCAGACTTCAATGGAGTTGAAGTTCGCTGGAGTTAATCAGCCCTTAACCGTGCAATTCAACCAATTTTTTAGATGGACTTTGTACTGACAAGTGCAAACCTAGAAGGCTGTAGACTGGAAAATAACTGAGGACACTAATACAAATTAGGAAAAGTCTTGGAAGTAAAATGACAAGAGAGGAAATGAGAACGTGAATATAAAGTCGTGGCATCTCAATGAGGATTTAGACTGGAGAAAAACTAGGAACACTAAAACTTAATTTCTATTAAGTTATAGACTAGAGAGAAACTGTAAAAACAATATGAAGTCGGTAAAGCTAAAAGAGTATTTAGGTAAGATAGAAACTAGGAACACTGATAATAAGCTGGGAATATTCAAGTAAAATATAGATTGCTTGGCTATAGAAAATGTGTCCAAATAATGTATGTAGTACTTTTAGTAGACCGAGTGTGTCTTGAATAGGATGAGATCACCCCTTTACTCAGGAATTTTAACCCACTTTGGAAACCTTTTCACACCTTTTAAAATATGTTAGCAAGATTTAAACGTTAACATCTATTATATGCCACTAAAAATAAAACTATACTTACTTTTATTTAAGTAACACAAAAGTTTTATATATAATATTCAGTGTATTAATTTTTAATGCCCAAATTCGTTCAAATTTACCGCGAAACAATGCGCTTAGGTTGTATCAAAATCAAAACTAGGGAAAATTATTATGGGAGGATACGTGTGCCCCAAATTTGGTCAAGATCCATTCATTTGTTCAAATGCCATGACGGTGGAAGACACACAGACAGACACGGCCCTCACATTCATACTTTTTCTCTTCAAATAAGATAAGAAGGGAAAAAAAGTTCATCTTTTAAGAGTTGTTTGATATCGCAGTCGTTATGGACGATTAAACGAGGCATACAAAACAAATCCCTGGGAAACGAACCGAAGACTTTTACAGTAAAATGCAACACGTCTCATAATGTCAAATTGTTCTCATTTTTTTTTCACAAACATCAGTCTGCTGTTCTTTCGGTTTTCCCCCTGTCTAGTTTTTCTGTTTTGTTTTGTTGTTGTTTCGTTCCTCCTATTCCATAAACTAAATGCAAGTCATTTTTGTTCAGATTCAGTGACCCTCCCACTCTCCTCACGCCTCGGGGACAAGAGTGGCGAACATGAAAGAAAAGATAATATAGTCTACATTATTTATTTGAAGTTCTAAGATTTAAAAGTGATTGGTTCTATAGCTAGCAAGATTTTAGACTTTTCTCCATGCACTATGAAAAATGACATACACGAGCGTGAATTCTTGCTTCAAGAGTGTCTGTATGTGGGCCAAGGAACCAGGTATTAAAAAAAAATTCATCTTAATAATACTTATATTCCATTCACGGTAGGAATTACTCTCTGAAAGGTCTTTTTTCCTACCAATATCCTACTATATAGTAGATTTATGGTAGGGAAAAAGGCCTTTCAGAAGTCAATTCCTACCGTGAATGGAATATACGCTTTAATACTAATTACGATAATGGGTTAGGATTTGGAAGGTTGAATATAGAGGAAGTGAACCCGCATCTGAGTGGAGGGAGAGTGGAAAACCATTTAGGAAAAACATTCCCAGTTCACCCGAGCGAGATTCGAACTTCGATCTATCCGTCTTCGGCAGTCTAGCTCTACACGAAACTAGTGCGTTAGCCAACTACGCCACCGAGGCTGGTAATTCCATTTTAATAGCCTTCTATACTATACGAATATTATTAATTACGCTAATGGAATAAAGACTATGAAGTAACACATAAAAGGGAATACACTCGGATTTGCATAAAGTAAGAGTGAGAGATCATTTAGGGAAAAAAACACTTAGTAACTCAGCCAGAATTCGAACCCCAACCTTCCAGTCATTATAAAGTCAGACAAGTTGAGCCTGTAATCTAGTCCACGTGCCTAAACAAATCGTTTACATCTGAAATTTTTAATAACATTGACAGATTGTACACGTGGACCAAATGTCAGACTCATTTTGTCTGGTTTGCCGACGATGGTCAGAGTTTGAATCCCATACGTATGTATTGAGTTTCTTCCTAAATAGTTTGCTTACCTTATCATGACGCAAATACGAGTACATTTCCTCTAAATGCTACCTTTATCCTCCTTTTAACACCCATGTGGTTAAAGTTCAAATAATAACTACTGTGCACCAAATACACCCCTCATGTCATACTTTTTGGCAACAGGTATTATTATATTGAAGACGCTGCACCGGCGGATTATGGGCTTATCCGGGAATACTGTGCAAAGATCCACGTATCGGGTTGAAGCTAATGAAGGCGACCATAGAAAGGTAATAATATCGTCATACTGTGCAGGTTTACTATACTAACTACCGTAGCAATATTACAACTTGCGCGGAGATTTACAACCCTGCACTTAAAGTCGACTGGAAGAATACTTTTCAGCGGGAGGCTGGACACGGTTTTTACGAGCCGCACTGCTACCTAGCTCAAAATAAAGTAGCCTATATATACTGTTTGAAATATAAAGCCTTATTAACCACACACAACATGATGACCTATGAAGAACAGAACATTTTCGATACTATTTATATAGAATTAGTACAGCTTGTGACTAAGAAGTGCTTTCCCCTGGGACACACGCCACATAATTTTTTCACAGTTCAGATAAAGGGGATGAGTATTTTAATAACTGTATGAAATTAATATAGCTGCTTCGCGGTAGTTTTAATCTTTCTTGACAAATGAAAAGTTATAACACAAATAATAGTTTATATTTCGTATTTTTCCACCTCTCAAATGTGTTTTGTCATTTTGATAAGTGAGGTAAATCTATATCCAGGGTTTGTGCGCTCTATCTAAGAGTTAAAATTTGTGGCCCAGTTGTATTTTGTATAAAATAAATAAATCTCACTCCCTGAGTGACGCATATTAATAATAATAGTACCCTGCCAAAATAACGGACATAAAAAATAACATTAATTAAAGCGAGATAAATTTTAAAAAACTGCCCCCCCCCCTCCCACACACACACACACACACACACACTTTTTTCTATCTTCCACCTGCCATCTCCTTAATCAATGTGTGCAAAAAAAAAAGATCCTTTCTCCCCTTCCTTTTATCTTAATATTTTCAGAAGCTTTTAATTAAATATCAAAGTGGTTCACCGACAAAGGGACCCCAAATGTCATAAAACCATATAGAGTGATAATATTGTTAATCAATCATAATCTGAATTAATAAAATAAAAATCTTGTTTGTCTGTGATAAACAATACGTGATATCTATCACACGGAGAGGTCTGAAATTTAAAAACAAGTAGCCCCTGTGCACAAACATGTGCACCTCAAAGCCGTAATTTTAAACATGTTCGTGCACAGGGGTAACTTTTTTTTTGTTTTTTACTGTTAGCCCTCTGTTTGTGATAGATATTGCGCAAAGTTCATGACAGACAGACAAACATACTCTTCATTTTATTAATATAGATTAGTTTATTTATTATAGGATTTATATATTAAGGGGGCCGTCTTTTGGAGAGCTGAAACGCTGCGAAAACGTACAGAATGTTCGTGTTATTCAAGAAGTGGTTTGTTATTTCAATGGTTCTAGCCAAAATGAAGGCGAAACTTATCAACATGTTCCTATGAGATTAAAAGATTTTCATTTAAAATTTTGTAATTTTTTTTTTTAAAACAGCAACATTAAAATGTGAAATTATCTGACTTTCAAAGACGTTTAACATAATGTATCGCAGATCAGAATTCAAAGTGAATGGCTAGAAAGATACATAAAGTTATTTGTTAGCCTGGTAATTACAGAACATAATAAGATAATTGAGGATTGTTTTATTCGTTTTAAAGCTGTCATTCCCATAAAGAATACAGCAGCGTAAGAATAGAACCTCTCAGATAGGTCGTGTCATTAATGTTTCAATGAATATGTTATAAAAGGGGATGACCTCACGAAATCATTCATTGATGACATATTTTAACGGCTCGGCAATTATTAGTTCACACAGACAAACTTCTTGTCTGTCTCCTGGAACTATCTCCATTCCGCTCATTCGTACACGCAGGGCTGCCCTAAGCAAACGTGGGGTCAAGGGCAAACGTCATTTTTGGGGCCCTCAGTTATTTGCATCACCTCCAATCCCTCCCAATTAAAAAATAATAATGTTTGTGTTAATGTTATTAAAGTATTTTTCACTGTTATACTAATTATTTTCAGCCATATAAGTTATATTTAAATGCCCTAAAAGGCAAATCCATGTAACCATTAATGCCAGAAGACGCGTTTTATACATATAGTGTTTGATTTATTCCCAACCCTTAGTTCTATTTCCCCAACGAACTTGATCTGTATAAAGGTGCATAGGACAACTGAGCAAAATTTGAATTACATTGGTTAATACTTTCAAAAGCTATCGTGATACATATCTACCACAAACACACAGACAAATGCAAATCGATGTAGTTAAAACGGAGAACTTGCTTCACTAGCTATGCAAATCAAACCACATGATTATGTTTTTATTTATACTCTGACAATATTTGCTGGAAAGCCTATATAGGGAGCCTAATATACGAGCGCACAAGCAAAAATGCACCACTATAACTTGTTTATCCCCTCTGTTAACTAAGCAAGTGCGGAGCCCTCCAAATCGCGGGGCCCTGTGTGGTCGCACTCTTTGCACACCTCCTGCGGCCCTGCATACACTCAACGCATAGACTTTAATTACCTATTTGCTCTGATCAGGACATGAATTCAAGCAGACCTTTTATTTTCTGTTTTAAATGATCCTATGATTTCTTGTCTCTGTGCTTTCAGAAAGATTTTCACATAAAATCCATCGAAACAAACATTCGTAGAAAACACTAGTATCACTTCAAGCTACAGATTTGAATTAATGACACGTGTGACATATCTTTTAAAGTTATTTTTTTGCACTAGTACGTAATTGCAGAACATTTCTCTGGTCTAGTGGTCAGAGTTTCTGGCTACAGATCCAAAGGTCCCGGACTCGATCTCCAGTGCTTCCAAAAATGTTCCATGAAGGAGTGGTTCTGTAACGGGCCAAACTCAGCCTCGTGAGGACAAACGAGAAGATACTTGAATAAATACATAGAAGCTTCGGTTTATAAAACAGAAATTAACGACAGAGGGGTTCGTTGTGCTGACCACATGACACCATATATCTGCAAATGTTGGCACTATAATCAGCAACGGTAATGGGTGTTTGGTCGGTTTAGTTTGCTCACACCATGGAGAGTACGTAGCTCCAAGGGTATTAAATACTTTTTAAAAAGTGACTAGAAAATGCACCATACACATGGTGGTGTTTCCGTACGTACCATATCCTGAATTCAATACAATTTGAATATTACCATGTGTACGACTAGCTGTCATGATGACTACTGGAAAAAATCAAGAGGCTATTATGGGAACTTATGTGTAATTGAGTTCTAGTAGTGCAGATCCTAGTATTAAGCGATGTTTTAATACAGAGGAGATACATAACAGTTATCACCTTGTCTTTAAAACTATTGAAGTAAAGAGAACATAAACTTTAAGAGACTTACTTATATTTAATTACTCCATGAAACTATAGAATTATTGCGTTAAAACTTAAGTAATATCTCTTTACAACTAAACCTCACAAAATTGTATTAATATATTTGCCAATATCTCAGAAACCATTGGTTTGATGAACATATTTTTCATATAAAAGTTTTTATTTTTAATAGTACTACAATTTTTCAATGATATTACTTAGTATTAAATATTTGTGGAGATACGGAAAATTCCGCTTCTGTAAATTACCTTAAAAGTCATTTTCATAGGAAAATTAAAATAGATATTTTATTTATAATCTCAATCAACACTTAAATACGAATTTTAATCAACATCGTTACAGCCGATTTAAAGCTAATCGATTTTTTTTTCTCTTTTCACCCTTTATTAAACTACTCTTAATTTTTAGGGTTAAACAGCTACACAGACAGACGGCATTGCAAAAAACATTTTTTAGGCTTTGGGGGGTTATGAGACATCGAAATTCATCAAAATCTTGAGTTCGATTCTTTTGACGGTCGCAATAATTTACCTTTAGTGTTAGCAAAGTTAATATATATATATATATATATATATATATATATATATATTTGCGTATAGCTTGAGAGAGTGTTTGGNTATATTTGCGTATAGCTTGAAAGAGTTTTTGGTTTTATAAAAATATGTTTTCAATAAAAGATTCTTAATATAAATATACCTACATATTTACTATAATAAGTAATTTCATATCCTAAATATTTACAGAGATATAATACAAAGAATTAGAATTTACGCATCAGACCGGAACCCTAAAAGTCATTTTGGCGAAAAATTGAGAGTAGCCATTTTGTTTGGAATATTGATCAATGCTTAGAAATAAAGTTGAATCAAATTTTGAGAAAATATATTTTTTTCTCTTTTGCCCTTAAGTAAACTACACTTAATTTTAGTGTTGGATGTCCAACCTATGAAAACCCTAGATACCAAGAATAAAATAGCTAAAGCTATTAACTATGCTTTAAGTGAGGATTACTCCATCTAGATATCATATACCGAAAATTGAAACATGATATCTAGATGGAGTAATCCTCACTAAAAGCATAAATAATAGTTTTGGATATTTGATTCTTAAATCCCTTGCAATTATAATAATTGTACAAGTGGCAGCAATGAGCCAATTACCGAATTGAAGGTGGCTGCGTTATCTGATAGTTCGTGATCTTAATAAAAATGTACACATAGACTCTGCCTTAAAATATGAGTAGAGAATGACCCTGGTCACGGGACGAATCCTGGATAGGTCAGTGCTTAGAGCATTGGCGTACTAAACCAAGGGTCCCAGGTTCAATTCCAGTGTCCAGGTGTCATTTTTCAATTTTCAGAATATGATATCTAGATACCAAGTTTTAGCCTGATTGCTCAAATAGTTTAGACTTTACTCCGAGGTACAGACGGTCGAACAGGCAGACAGGTAGACAGACAGACAGAGAGACGGAAATGCTGGAACAACTTTTTCGGACTCGGGGGATCATGAAACGTCGAAGTTCAGCAACAATTTGTAATTCGATTTTTTTTAGCAATCACAATACTTTCTCTACCTGTAAGATAGTGAGATAGTAAATATAAATACTTCAACTCATCAGCTCAATTTGCACTGAGACCTAGGTCTAGTGATATGCGTGTATGTTAAGAGGTATCATATTTGTAGGCCTGTGACGCTTGGAACCTGCCCGTCCACCCCTACTCATGTTCATGGGGCTTTATAAAGTTTTTACTGCAGCCTGCAGCAATCGTAACGCGCTACAAATTGTTCGATGGATGGGAGAAAACTGGCTTGTCTTGCAGCTGGGACGAGTCGTGACGTAGGGTTGGACGTTGAACATCACTGTTGAAGGTTCGATGATTACGCCATCGGCATTTTGCATCTATGTCCGAACCAACAATATATTATACACATACGTATGAATAACTTATAGAGACATATATAGCTAGAAGTCGTAGCTAGGCGAAAAATCGCCAAAGTCAACTTATCTGCTTGTCCAAATCATAGGGTTTGTTACTACAGGGACAGTTCAGACTTTTGTTAGTTTTGTGCAAATATATAGCTTAATAACTTATTTTAGAGATCACATATACGTTTTTTATGACACCAGAAACCCTGTATTACATTCATCGATAAACGTAAATCATATCGGGTATAGATAATTCTACGCGTAAATTTGAAAAATGGAACATGGACGCAGGGATAAAACCCCGGACCCTTAGCCTAGTGCGACAGGGTTATAAATCTGAGCTATTTAGGATTCGCCCCATGGTCAGGGTAATTCTTCACTCATAGTTTATTTTACATCCATTACGCTTTCCAACCTGAGGCATGGGTGAGGTTTTTTTTATTCATGCCATTATATTTTACTACCTGCTTGCTAGGCCTGTTGTAGTTTCATATTCTTTATAATCTATCTTAAAACTAGGACAGGATTCTTTATAATCTATCTTAAAACTAGGACAGGATTCTTTATAATCTATACTTAAAACTAGGACATGATTCTTTATAATCTATCTTAAAACTAGGACAGGATTCTTTATAATCTATCTTAGAACTAGGACAGGCACAACATCCAGTCCCCGGCAATTAATTCATCACTGTGAAAGTTTAAACCCACATAACACTGATGATAAAATTTTCAGCCATGCCAAGAATCGAGCCCAGGACCCTTAACTCAGTAGACATACACGATACTGACTGAGCTAAGGTGTCGGATGTTTCTTTACTCATAGTCTAAGGCAGATTTAATGTACTGTTGTCATTGTACCAAAGACATTATAAAGCTGACCACCCGAATCTCTGGTGGCTGTGATATAGTTATTAGCTCATAATAGCCGATGATTTCCACACGTCCATCATAAACTCTGCCTTAAACTATTATGAGTGAAGAATGAACGTGGGCACGGGACGATTCCTGGATAGATCAGTAGTATAATATTCGTGCGCTAACCCAAGGGTCGTTGGTTCGATTCCCGTGTCCAGGTGTGATTTTTCTAATATAATACTTGATACGGCTATATACATAGCCTGTATATCATTTCAATCTTCCAAGCTTCACCATTCATTCACAATTAATTGAATGGGCTTTAGATTTCTTCCATATATAGATAAGTTAAAAATTAAAATATATATTTGTTGGTGTGTCGGTACGTTTGCTTTGTCCTTCAGTACTTTGCCTCCGTTACAAATTAACTTTAATTAAAGTTAATAAATTGTAAATAAAAAACACACATGATTTTACTATAAAACTTATAAGGTTGTCAGTTCCTTGAAATCGATGTTATTATCGATAGAGACATCGGTCTTTATTATTATAGACTAGTGAGGTTCGAACCCACCACGGTGCAAGAAATATTACTGGCCTTTGCAACTGTCAGCGATGTGAGATCCCGTGACTTCATGGAAGAAATATTGCCTCCAGTTGGGATTGATCATTACACCCTTAAAGCAACCCATTGTTAGCGCCTCATGGCTGTAATCGTATTTTATTGTTCAGCCTTAAATCAATCATAACTCCTCAAAATCACCTTTTAGAAAAATAAAATATTTTTTTATACTGTCGTGTAGCTTAATTTTCTTGCAGAACATCTTTGCACTCATTTGGGCTTTTCGTATATTTACATTATTGGGATGGGGACGAGGTAAGTAGAGCTTAGAATAAATATGCCCTAGTTTTTGTGGACGTAGAGTTGGAAACAACCTATTAAAAATCACCTTGACCTTCTCATCACCTTATATACGTATTAAACAATATAAATACAGCTTGTATTGACCGGATATAACAAGAGCCTACTTTAAAAAGATATGCCTTGTCTCGTAATGTTTACTAAAGGTAAATGTGTTTTTTTTAGGAATGGCCGCGTGATGTCCTGATTACGTTAAATAATGAGATCAAGATATGAAATGGCCTTCGAGTGTATCGACCGTCATTTACTGCGCGAAAGGTTATTGGTTTAATCTTAGAGATTTATCTCAAGGGTATTTCAACACAGTTCTCTTTGATCAAAACTTCTCTCTCATCCAACCAAACAAACTCCTTGTCCAACAAAAACCTCTGGTTTATTTATATAAGCAATATCTGGTTCCGACCAAAACCTCTAAACGACCTCTTTATCCGATAAAAACCTCTTGTTAATCCATCTAAACAACCACTTTATTTGATCGAAACCTCTCGTTCATCAATCTAAACATCCTCTTTGATCGAAACATCTTGTTCACCCATCTAAACAACTTAATGGTCTAAATAAAACCTCACTTTCATTCATCTAAATGACCTCTTGCTCTAATAAAACAACTCTCTTTCATTCGTCTAAATAACCTCTTAGTTTGATCTAAACTTCTCGTTCGTCCAACTAAACAAGGACTTTTTCCGATTAAAACCCATCACGTTCATCCATTTAAAATACTTCTTAGTACGACCAAATTCTATCGCGTTCATCCATACAAACAACTTATTTTCAGGACCTAAAACTGTTCGAGTTTATCTATCTAAACAATCATTTTGTCCGACTCAAGCCTTTAGAGTTCATATATCTAATAAACCAAACCCTCTCTCGTTCATCCAGCTAAACAACCTCTTCATCGGAAAAAAACCTCTCTTACATCCATCTAAACAACCTCTTTGTGCGGCCTTATTATCTATTTCATCCATCTCTCGACCTCTCAATCAAGGCCGTAGCCAGGTCAACATTTCAGGTTTTTTTTAGGGGGGTGGCCCCCCGCGACCAAAGGTAAAGATAATGTACGAATATTAAATATATCTAGAAGCTATCTGGAGCTGACGTTTTATGGTAATCAAGGGCAACGATTAGGTACCATACTTTACATTGTTTAATATTTAAAAACTAACATAGATCATCCTCCCTCCAAGTCTGAAAATGTACATTGAGCCCTTAGTAAATAAAGTTATACCCAGTGGCGTTGAAGCATAATTGCGGAGTGCGGTTTCAGGGGGGGAGAGGAGGTTGGTCTTTCAAGGGAGTAGTGCTAATTCCCCCCTCAAGATTTATTTTAATCTCCTCTTATATTTTTGAATATAAGACTATTTAAAAAAATCCAAATAGCTTCTAAAGATAAAGACATTTAACCAATGTTTGTGAATATATGAATATATATACAGTAGCCCCATGGCTTCTTTGATGCTGACTGACAGCTCACAGATGACAGCTAAAAGCTCTGAAAAGTTACCAGACCAAATTATGTATCTCTACGCCGAGCCATATGATCTGCAAAAACATGTGTTTAGCAGCTTTCACTTCTGATGGTCAAAATTTAGGTATATACCTAAATGTTGGCTGTCAGTCAGCACCAAAAAAAGCCATGGGGCTACTGTATATATATATATATAGTTTTGATGTATATATGGCAAAAACCACTCCAAATAGATTTTAGAGGAATATCATTTTCAAAAAAATTATTGAATCACTTCAATAGCTTAAAGACATCAAATTATCAAATGTTTGCCAGGGTAGGTTCTCCGAAACTCTTTAGACTTGGGAAGCAAGGTCAAGTTCTTCAAAATCCCTTTTTGGTTAGTTGTTCTCTCCCTACATACATGAAATTCTGTCGCCACTGACCCAAATTGGATAATTATAGTGATTTAGTGTTTTTCATTAAATTTAAAAAAAATTGTGCTTGGAGAAAATGTTGTAGCCCCTGCTTCATAGTCCAAAATTGTTAATTTTTCAAATAAAGGTATTTCCAACTTGACCAAATGTATAGAAGATTTTGATTCTTATATTTAGCTGCAAGCTGTTTTGGGGTTGATGATAGCTGAACCCATGAGCGCAAGGAGATTTTTTTGTAAGGGAGGGGTTCCAAAATTGTAAGTTTATGACATGATGTTAAGATTCACTATTAAACTCTAAGAAATAAGAAAATCATTGCTTTTTGTTTAAGAGGGTAAAGGAGGAAGGCAAGTAACAAAATAGTTTTTTATGGACTTTCTACCTTCCTATCTCCCAGGTAATGTTAGAAAATTGGATGCTTCTAAAAGCTATTTAGAGTGTTCTTTGCCACAATTTTTTTCGAAAATTAGATGCCTCTAGAAGTTAATTGAAGTGGTTTACCACCAACACATTTTTGAAAATTGAGTGCTTTTAAAATCTAATAGGAGTGGCTCTCGCTTGGATTAATATATATATATATTCTATATGCATATAGAATATATTTGGAAAGGCCCCGTATAGGTATCTTTTTAAATAAAATTGAACGCTTCTAAAAGCTATTTGGACTGATATTTACCAGGAAATAATTTTAAAATTAAATTCCTCTAGAAGCTATTTTTAGTGGTCCTTCCCTGGCAAACTTTTTTTTAAAGTGAATGTTTATCTAAATAATTATTTGATACAAAGCTTTTTTAAGCTTTTTATTGAAAACTTTGGAAAATTTTGGAGGGTTTGAAACCCCTAAACTACCCTTCCCTACGCCCTTGGCAGGATCTCTTTCCTCCTTATCCAATACAACCTTTTAATTCTTCTTCCTTTAGTCATTTTCGACGTATTTTCAGGACTACCAACCGAATAGTTTCAAATTTACAGATTTTATTGTTTCCTAATATTAAGGACTTACTCCTTTCCCCACTCTTTTTACATTCACTAATACTTCCTATTTCCCTTGTCAATATTTCGTCATGATCTACTCAGCTTTGTTGGAACCTATAGACATATAGGTACTTTAATTTTTTTTTTTTTTAAACTGTAAATAAGGTAGTATTAATTTTATATTGGCAAATTTCGGGGGTAGGGAGGTTGAACTTCCAAACCATACCCAGCCGGTCTACGGCCTTGCTCTCGATCATCCATCCAAACAACTTCTTTGTCCAACATCTAGACAGAACTGCTATTAAGGCCTTGTCCCACGCCGGAAAAATAATTTAACTGTTGGTACATTTGGTATTTGAATGGGAACCGCTGATGTTATATAAGACACATTTTTTAATATGTATGGTATTGGATTGATTTAGAATAGCTTTTATTGCAATGAATTTATCTCCCTATTTTCACTAGTTGGAAACAAAAATTAAGTAAAATAGTATTTTTTTTAAACTCCAACAAACCTGTTACTATTATTGTAAACCACTTAACGCTTTGCCTCTAAGCAGTTGGTGCCCAACGTTAACTGTTAGCTTCATACAAAGAAGACAAAAATCAGTTTACTTCTCCTTGGTATAAATATTCTTTCTGAAACCTCATGCCTGCGTCACTTGTAGGCCTTCAAGTCTCAAGAGTTCAGTAACGACGATCATCTTATTTTCCTATCCCCCCCACCCCAAAAAAACCCAACCAGAACACGACAAAAGAAGACTTCGTGCCTACGCCCTTGTGCGAGCGAGCGGACGAAGAAGAGGAATTTATCTCCAAGCGCAGCCTCCTCACGACGTCATTGTTTTATTGCCAACTTAACGGCTCAGAATTACCTTGTTGCGCACACACATCCTGTGGCATTTACACGTGCAGAGTCATTGCGACATTTGCACACACTTCGACCCGGTGTATATCATTCGTGTATCTCCCCCGCCCCCTTTCACCCATGGGCTTTGGGACAGCAGTCACCACACCTGAATTACAAGGTGTGTCTAGCCAATCTATTCACAAACTAAAGTGCATTAATTTAATACCTGCTTCAGTGGACGCACAGTCTAAGTCATCACTCTTGTTTTGGATTAGACTGCAGATGACAGGGAGATCGTGGTTCAAATCCCGGTCGGGTGTATTGAGGGTGGTTTTTCCAAAATGGTTTTCCCCTCTTTCTCATCGCAAATGCGGGTATACTACTTCTGAATTCAACCTTCCTAATCTCTAATTCACCAGCGTAATTAGTACATACGCGTATACAGGTAGCAGGGCATGATGCAAAAGATTTTTTTTAAAATTGTTACTCTTCTTCTCTTTGTTTAAGTTGCTGTTAATCCACCAATAGCGGTTATGTTAGAGCGTACAGGTAAAACACCAGATACTGAGATCACGAGGTCTAAAGAGCTAGACTCGCATTCTACTAGGTAATCGTTGACAAGGATATTAAGGTTTAAATCCCAGTCGTGGGAACTGGGGTGGGTCGGGGGGGGGGGGG
>CABFOV010001043.1:64180-112054 GCA_902141375.1 Timema poppense
CCCCCCCCCCCCCAAATATATTAATTTTTAAAATTGAAAGTTCACATAAGTTTAAAATATAAGAGAGAAAATATGTTCTTTTAAAACTCGGTTCACGGTATTTTACTTTAAATTGAACCACTTTGGTTGATTTTTATAGTGTTTTGATATGTTGGGAAGTATTTAATACACTTCAGTTTAGTCAGTTATCTCGTTTTAAAAAAAGAATCAATAAAATATTGAAACTAGTCAATTAGCGTTGAGATGGTTCCTTAACTATAGGTAGCAGCGGTATAGTAAATTACTTTTTATTATGATTGGAGAGCAATTTTCTCTACTCATGGACAAATTATTAAAATTTTAGAGAGTGAAACCAGCCAACAATAAAATTAGTCATACTTTTATTATAGTGTGTAATGACTACCAACCTGTTAGCAGATTGAGAACTTAATTTCCGAATATTATCTTTTCTAAGGCTAGTAAAATAGGTCAGATTGGAAGCTGAGCTCTACCTGAGTCGGGCAATGCCACGGATTACAACTGACCCACTTCCTAAAGATTGAGAGGGGTGGAGTTAAATAGGTCAATATGACGGGGACGCGGGAAATCGATTGCGAGATTGGGTGGGTGGAGCTGTCTGATCTGGCACGCAGTACCTTCTACACATTAGGTAGCATTTTCCTTTTGTCTGCAGTTGGTCTATCTACCCGTCTGGTATATCCGCATTTTTTTACACTAATGGGGCTAGGAAGAAATGCACCCACATTGGCGTGGAGGGAAACGGGAAAAAATATTTAGGAAAAACCACCTTCAATGCACTTGGCTGGGATTTAAAACCCGATTTTCCCGTCACCGGCAATTCTATCTATTCTAATACGATAGTGGCGCTTTAACCTGTCGTGTCAAAACTCATTTGATAATAAAGGCCCCATCGAAAATTGAAAATACTGATGGTAATGCTTTTCAAAAAATAGCTCACTATATTATCACCACCATAAAAAGAAACTCAATTTTTTTAAATCCTTTTCTATTTCAAGTTAAAATTAAGAATATATAAGACGTTATGTCTTAATATCGAATTATTGTTCACAGAAATTTGAAGTGTTTTTTTTCAGCTATGGTTGATTCTCGTAATTCTGATCATTCTTCCCTCAAGTTTCGCCTTCCACATATAAGTTACTTAATTGTATAGTGTTGCTTTCTTCCATCTTGATTCGCTTGGAATTTACAATGTATTTTTACTATTGGCAGCACAAAGCCACAACCGAGTCGCCGACAGCTCTTAGTAGACAATGATATCCACACATCCATCGTAAATGCTACGTTAAAATACGAGTGAAAAATGACCCTGAGCATAGGACGATCCCTTGATAACTCAGTGGTAAAGGTTTGGTGTGCTTATCCAAAGGTCTCGGATTCGATTTCCATGCCCAAGTGTTTTTTTTTTCAGTCTATTTAAATATTTTGTTGAAATAAATTTCATAATTGGTTACAGTTATTTGTCTGTAGGCCATGATCTCTCGGGTGCTTGTTCTTTTTCATAAGATAAAATCCTTGTTCACACACTCAGGTGCTGCCAATCATTGCACGTATATGGTGCGTAAATTTAACAATTACTGAAACTGACATTTGGTGAGTAAAGAGTAAAAAATTGGTGCACCAATCTCACTTGCTAAATTTTCCCATATAATGCCCTATTTTTTTAATTTCATGATCTAAAATTGTGTTTTTCTAAATCATTTATAAAAACAGTCTGGCCGCATTGTATGATGGTTCGTGAAGGGGTCCACGGGCCGCATATAATCATGGATTGAGCTAAATGCGGTGCGTGGGGTACAAGTTTGACGTGCTTGCCTTAAACCATCCGAATACCGATATGGGTGTATGTATTTTTAATCCCATAATAGTAATTATAGTAGTGCATTTTTTGGAAGTTGCTAGCAGAGTTATCAATAGTAATAAGAAATAACTCTCTAGTAAGGGTCTTATAGAAAATACAAAAATGTACTTTCTGTGGAAGCATTTATAACATTTTAAGTATTATAGATTTAGCATTCAATGACCAAAGTTCCCCTCCGTCATTGTTAAGTGTCATCTCCTAATCTTCATGGGTTAATTTTTTTGTTCCTCAAGACATAGGTGGATGTATTCTACTTCAAAGGATTAGACCGCTGAGCCAACATGGCCCACCGAAGAGGAGGCCCCCTCCTCCTCCAAAGGTTTGTTACTGGTGACAATTTATAGATAAGTCTTCGAGCGGACTTTTGTCACATTCCCGTGGTTGAAGATGATCATCGACTGTCAGCATCTATTCTCTCATTTTAAAATAATTAAGTTATATATTTTTTCCAATTAGCCCTTGTTCACCCCGGAAAGTATTTATTCTTTTAAGGCTTAACGATACAAAATTTTAATATTTTTAATCAATAATTTGTTAAGGCCAAAACTTTTTATAACTGACGTCAACACTTCTTATGCATATAAAATATACACCAATCCTCTTTACACATAATTTTATAGAAATGATGGATTAAGATGAATAAAAGAATTACAATGTATTCAACATCGGCTATAGGTGAAAATATTTGTTTATGACTAGCCTTATCATGCTGATGATATTTACTCATCATGGGGCATTTATGTCCTACAGGTGACCTGGCGGTCTAGGGGTAAGGTGTCAAACTTCTATGCTGGCGGCCGGGGTTCAATCCTCGGTCCTGGCATAGATTTATCTGATTAACAAACCCTTCCTTCACCTCTGACAAGACGTGTATTAATCAAAACTTGTGAATGTGTAGAATGCCAGGCCTCCACCATGGTTCGGATCCCACGTTAAACTGTAGGTCCTCCATTTCATCTCACAATCACCCTACCATTACACATTAGCGTAAGTGCGTATAACCCGATCGGGTAGTAAGACGCGGTGCTAATAATAATAATATGTCCTACAGGTTACACAATTTATATTGCAAAAAGAAAAAGTTTAACAATAAATAGATTTATTAAATAAAACAGATCTAACAAGTTTTAAGGTTTACAATAATATTAAAGGTTATATGTCTGAAGCTTGATGCAAACAATAAGACTTTGAGAATTGTGAAGTATTGACTGTAGCTACAAGGGCTGTTCAGGTACCAGGCTACAGGTAGAAGTTTTTCTAAAAAGGAGAACAATTAAATAGTTACTAACTGAAGGTATTGAACAAGATATACATGTAAATTTTAATCAGTTTTGCTTGATTGGGTTTTCAAAATAATATCCTTTAAACATTTCAGATTATTCTAAACAACAGAAGATCTGTTGATGGCTAAGAAACAGGTGTCAACAAAATAGTACTATGGCTGGTTTTATTCCCTTTCGGTACTGCCAGAGCATTCACTAGTACATAATATTCTAATAGCAATTACACTAAGAGCAACACAAACAATAGGAACCAAACAACAGGCAAAGAAAAAAAAAAGGTATTATTTGCTCGGACCCCACTATGACTCTAATGCAGTTCCCTGGTTTGCTCACCGAAGCTAATACGGCACGAGAAGCGTGACTACTTGACCAACCCACAATATAGACTTCCATTGACTCAACTGTGACATGGAAAACAAGACTGACAGCCTGGTTATAGCCATCCAAAAATTAAACAGATGCACACGACGTACACGGCGCCATGAGAAATATTGGTTTAAAATAGGTTAATGGAACTTGTGGAAGTTTACAAGTCTATGACTGAGACATTACAACTTTCTAAGCCAAAGGCTCATAATGTAAAGACTGTATCATAAGGATACAGGAAAAAAATAGTAGCTAGGACTTGATTCACTAAGTTACTAAAAATAGACTTGTCCTTCAGACTGCAAAACACGATATTTAATGAATTAACTGAAACTCTTCCATCTTGAAGTCAGCAAAACGTTAAACGAATTAACTATCCATTTGACATAATTTTAAATTAACCAAAATATGTTTCGACAAAAAAAAATCTAGATCTACATAGTCTAGTTTTTTAAACAAAAACAAGACCCTAAGTCGTAAGGACTTGACGACGATTTCAGGATACTCAAGTACTCCAAGCAAGACGTCCTGGTCAGGGTGACGGTGGATCTGGCAGCCAGTACTCCATGTTCGTCGCTCTTATTGGTTACGTGACGGTGTAGAAGTTACTCCTTCGACGCTTGGTTGTAGTAGAACGGATATAATGTGAACCTGGGAACAGCCCTAAATATAGTCCCAAATTTGATACGAACGGAACAAAGCAAAAAGGGTGATAAACTCAGGAATATAGAAAGGAGAAATACGGAGGAAGATGGGGGGAAAGAGGAGTGAACCAGAGACCAACGCTTGCAGGGTAAGGGGGAAACATGCTTCCTTGAATCACCGCCAGTTCTTTCTGACGCGGAGTAGGTCAGTGTGTCAATCTCGATAGACACTCCTTTTCTTAGTCAGGTGTTCTAATGCAAGCACGTGTGGCTGCCATCTTTGAATAATTTTCGTTTCAAATATGTGGCAACCAAATCCAAGGACATCTTGACATGGATGAGTAGATACCAAAGCATCTTCAATTTAAATATATATGGTTTGATTATATATTTTAGTATCAGTTATTATTTTTATGAGAATTTGTAATATAGATGTACTTTACTATATTTTCTTGTAGGCAGCCTTGCAAGCGTATGTAAATTTATCCGACATCATCCAATGGCAAAGGGCATGCGTTAACGTATTTTATTCATAAATATGATGTTAATCCTCTTCTTTGATATCTGCTACAGTATTTATCAAAAAACAATATTTTTGAACAGCCACATGTTTCAATTTAGGGAGATACGTAATTTTATTTGACTGCATCTAGTCAGAGAAAATAAACTTTGAGGTAGATTACTTTTTTAAATATGTTAATATTGTTTATTTATTTCGTAAATTATTAAAATATTGATATTTAATTGCAGCTGTCCAATCTATCTGATTGACATACTACAATCATCTTAGAAGAAGAATAAACGAAGGCGAAGGAAAATAAATGTAATTATTGAAAATACATTTATTCAGTAGTTGATTTAAGTTAAAACACTTTTTTTTAGACTGACTCATTTGATCCCTACGCATACTTTCTGAACTCTATCATCCTTTACTCATCACTTTAGATGAATAAGGACCTAAGACAAATAAACGAATATACTGTTTAAATATATTATAGGCCTCATCTTAAACACTAGAATGCTCATCCTTAATCTCAAATACTACATTAAACGTTACATTTCTAATTCTTGAAGGTAATTGATATGCATAATGTGTGCACCTTCTCATCCTCATGCATACTTTCTAACAGTTAATACACACCCTCATCGGATAAAGGACCTTCCCAATTTCTTGGAGTAGAATCTGAGAGGTACATTGGCCTTACACTTTACTGTTGACCGTCTATATATCATGGATGTTTAGTTGGTATGATAATCAAAAATACTCTTTTAAGACTTTAAAAATGCGCACACTCTTTCTGAAAAAAATCTCCTCTTTACAACCTTTACAACCTTTACCCCTCACCTCTACAAAGCTTTATATTTAATCACCCTTACAATTATCAGGGTCGTGAAACATACATATAATATATTGAATTGTAGTTCATTGATCATAACATTAATTATATTTAAATTACATTTAATCATTATTCATACATCTTAGTTAGAATTCATTTATTTACTATTCATTGATCGGATAATTCACACATGATAGAGTAATGCATCATGCTTATAATAGATTTGATCATCGATCATTGACTAGAGTCATATACCTATAAGACATTTTATCATATTTCATAGATCATACCATACACTATCATAGATTAGAGACACATCATACTTATAAAATATTTGATCAGCCCTCATCTATCGATACATATAAGACATTTGATTTTGCTTGATCAGAGACATACAATACTTATAGTACATTCCATAATTATTAATTGATCAATACATATAAAACATTTAATCATAGTTCGTTTATCACACCATGCATCATATTTAAACAGTATTTAATCAACATGCATACATCATACTTAGAAGAAATTTGATCATCATTCATTGATACTGCATAAATGATAAATTAGATCACCTGATCTCATAACGGCAAATTTTCTTAATCCAAAGCGGTTCTCTTCATTTATTACGAATGCAGTTACATTAAACACTACTAGTCTTATCCTTAATGCTATAATAAATGAGTACTATACTTCCTCACTTGGAATATAATGCAAATGCTTAACTAGCACATCTTTTCAGCCTCATGGATGATAATGTTCTTGACCAGCTGTGCACAACCCACCGGTCACATGTAGCCATTAATTTAATTTTTTGCTGCCCGTGAGAGGTTGACATAATTTAAAATTGTGTTTGGGAATCTACCCTTAACATCAACTTTTCTCGTTTTGCATGATTCAATTTCCAGATGCAGCTAATTGATCTTAAATGCAACTTTGAATTAAAGGAAACTTTTTCAAAAGTTTTTCTACTGGATTTTTTATAAGAAATACTTGCCCAAATAAATAGAAGCATTGAAAAACCATGCTCTAAAAAAGGAAACATTATTAGGAAGTACCTACTTACGTGAACAGTCACTTTATTTGAAGAAACAGATCAAATCAACAGGTTGTTCCCATCTCACTAATGAATATTTTAACAAAAACTTGCAAAGTTCAGTGTCAAACGTTGAGCTCGATAGTGACAGATGAAGGAATGGGAGGGTGTAAGTTAACTTGCGGCCCACTATTGATCAGTTAAAGTAAAAGTGGCCCTAAGGTTGAAATACTACGGATTAAGTCCTTATATAATATTGCTGTGATGATATTTAGGTTGTCTATAGCTCCGTGGTCGAGCACCTATCATCACTGTACGGAATAAATACCGTTTAACCAGCTGTTGCTCCGTGGTCGAGCACTAATTAAATCGGTATAATTAACAAAATGTAAGAAAGGGAACTGTTGATGACTGTTTATTCACACATGGTTTATTTAAATGACACCTGTTAATTACTTATACATATTCCAATTAAATGTTTTATATCAATGCACACTTGTGATAATAACGTAAATTATTGTATTCTGTGTTAGATTGTGACTGCGAGAGCCAGTGCTAGATTTGTGAGTCTCTAACTGCGTTGATTGTGTGAGCGTGGGTGTTAGAACGACTTGTGTGTGTGGCTTGTGCGTGGGGTGCCTTAAACATACGCACAAACGGCCAATATATGACATACCACTTGCCTTTTGCTCCCCTCGTCAACAGTGTAAAAACTAACTAGAAAGAGTACTGGCGACAGGTGTGAAGGCTATCTTCTTATTGGTATAGGGAATTGGCGTCTTTGCCAAATACAGCGTAGTTGTTCCTTTAACAGGAAAAATTGTATGAAAATTATATTTTAATGGTGTAATACTTTTCCCATTATTTCTGAAATGCGCGTGTTTCTTCATGGATGAACTATAAAAGGATACTCTACATATGTTACTTTAAAGAAAAATTACCTTCATCCATGACTTTTTATATAATTTAGAGTAATCCAAACCAATATCATTACAAGGTATTAAAAGGTTGTGCACCCCAGTTCTTGACAATCTATCTTAGAGGTGGTCCTTACAATCCTCGATCAACTTCCTAAATTCTTATGCATTAATTCAAACGATAACGAACTTTAATCTTCATCTAACGTATATTTAAAAGTTATAAAATATCCACATAATGAACTCATGAGTTGTATTAAGAGAGTCGAACCAAATACATTTGGCATGGGCCCTACCTCCCACATGTGTGATGATTTGCGTCAGGATGCGATGTTTTTCTGTCTACCCGAGTGTAAAATCTCCCTAGTTAAGCTTTACCTCTTCAAACAATAACGTTCTAAGATTCTTCCCAACAACCTTACGTTTCTTGACTGGTTTTCTGTTCATCCTTTAGTGAAAACGGCCTTACGCTTGTTGATACGAACACATTATCTTGATCAGTAGAGGATAGAATTATTTTTTTAAAATCTAGGTAAAGAGTATGCAGAAGACTACCTAACATCCTTAACGTTGATAGATTTCGGTCTAATGGTTAAGGCCCCATCCAATTATACTCATCAAGTAACGAGTTAATCAGATTGACCCTGACATTCGGCAGCCAGCTTGCTATAGGTTAAATAATACAACGCTATTTCTCATCGCTAGTTGCATAATGAATGACATGAAAGCTGTAGTTATAATAAATACCCTTTCTCTCCTCCTTAAGGCTAATGATGGTGCAGAACCAATACGCCTCCTTATGCAAACTAGATGAAATGCCAAATGGTCAAGTTAAAACAGAACCTCGCTATGCTTGGTCGGTTAATATATTATTAATATAAAAGTGCTTGGGCTTTCAATAAAATTAAATAAAAAACATACACATTGCAAAAGTATTTTGATGTAAATTGTACCTATGCTTATATTTAATGCTACCCTCAAGCCTTTCAACGATTAAAATATATTTAAATGAAGACCGTTTAGTGCTCTAGTCACTATATCTGAATATCACTGTTGTTAGTCAATGATTAAAAACTAGAAGATATCAGGCGAGTTATTTTACGCTTAACTTTTGGGTCAATATCATTTGAAAATTAGCGTTAAAATATTTACGGAACTGTCTTGGTGGCTGATAAAAGGCAGCATGTTGCATTTTTACCCTCCCACGTATGTGTAGACTCTTAATTATTCTATAAAAAAGTATTTTATTGCTAGTGTTATTATTGAAGTAAAAAAATAAGGGATTTTCTGTCGCTTTTATTCCGATACAAAGGGCTAGGCTTGTCTCCTAGAGACGAAATATTGGATATTGCGCAAAGCCTGTTCCTTGTTGTTTTGATTTATTATTTTAACATTTTTCGGAACATCAGGTATAGCGATTTGTATCCATGACCTTGAAAGATTATCAAGATTTTTTAAGTTTCGAATCTTTCTCATAAAGATGGCATGCTCCATAGTGTCCATACCGAATTTAAGCTCTCTGGGGTATCATGAAGTGAAAGAAATAACTCTGGAAGAGCAGAAAGACACCGTATGGACTTTATGTAGATACAGCTGCTAGAATATTACTTAAAAATCCAATATGATGGAAGAAACATACACATATAATAAAGCTACAATAAAACTACAACCAGGATTTCATTAAGTAGGTAATAAGGCCTTGCCAATCTTTCCTCCAATAGACTTTTCTTCCGGACATGTGCCTGAAGGCCGGTACACACAGAACGCTAAGATAAGTTAAGCTATGCCTTGCTACGCCGCGCTATGTTTTTTCCGAATGCTGGTCGGGCAATTTTTCCATCTCCCATTTAGATTCATCTTACGTTGCACATGCGTATAACGTAGCTTGGGCTCCGTGTTGAACAGACGCAGTGCTGGTTTGGTGAAAACGACTAAATAAGTATTAAGGTTTTGTTTTAAGTTTGTTTCACCTGTATTTAGGTAATATTATATTCAGCTTTTATATTTAATAATGTTTTTCTATTTAAACGGAAGCGTTAATTGAACAAGTCAAACCTCCAACTCCTAGATTTTCTTCATCTTCCAAACCAACTGCTAACAACAGCATCTTTTCTTCCTCGGTAATATAGCCTGGACCCAAACAAGATATTTTGGAGAACGCCATCATAACTAATCTTCACTAGAGCAGACCAGAAAGAAACAACACTGAATTCAGGAGGGGAAAGAAGGACCATTGCTTTGATTAGCGTAGCTTAGCTTATCAATGAGTGTGAAACCAAACTGACAAAGTCTTAGCACAGTACAGCATAGTACAGCATAGTACAGCACAGCTTAGCGTAGATTAGCATTCTGTGTGTATCAGCCTTAAGGATAATATATTAGCATACAAACAAATAGGAGATAAGGCTAGCTAAGACTAAATATAGTCACAACTTCATAATAGATAATTGGTCAATTTTGGATAGCACAGTCGCGTAGCCACGTGTTAATGAAACACAGGCGAACGTCTGCTGTGACCTAAATTCGCTCACTTTTTTGACAAAAAAAAGTTTGGGATACATACAATTGGGTATGGTGTGTATGTTCTTCAAATATATGTTTTCATGTCATATTTAACACTGTAGGTATAACGATTCACTTTACTTGGGTAGGGAAGGTTATTATAAATGCACAAGTCTAAGTATGGAGAGGAGACGAGGTGAAATCAAAGGGGAATAACACTCACGGTGCAATCATTAAGAAAGTTCAAAGCTGAGTACGTCAGTCATATTCCTCAGCACCGAACCAATCCTTCCTGTCAAAGTTGAGAATGTCAGTCGATATCCTTAACAATGAGCCAATCCTGCCTGTAGTGTATCCGTATTTAATTTCATAATTATGTAGAAATTGTGAAGGAAGGATTTAAAGAAAATATACCCCTAGACATATTGGTGCAGAGAGAGAGAGAGAAAGTAACCATCTAGGTAAAACCACCCTTAATAAACTGAACTAGGATTAAAAATCCAACCTCATAGTGACCATTAAACTAGACTAAATGGCTCGACAAAAAGCTCCCATTTTCACCTGTTTGGTTGTGTTTTCAGAAAAAACCCATCTAAATTAACTAAGGAATTAATTTGTAATTGACAGTTTGAGTTAATCTACCTCAGCGGTTTCCAACGTGGGGTACGTGACAGGACTTTTGGGGATACGCAAAAATATTTGAATAATGGTGGAAAAAGCAACATATGCCAGCAGTGTGAGACAAAACTCAGTCAAAAGTTAAGCAATTATTTCAACGATATGGCGAGAGGCAATTTTCTTCTATATTTGACCTTGAGAAAATGATTTCAATTTCAAACCCAAAACCGTTTTTAAAATCATTAATAAACTAATAAATAAATTGTGTTAGTTTTTATTGTAGTTTTTGCTTTTTGAATGTAAAAATATATAAGCTCTTTATTTAATTTAGTATTACATTTTTTCTATTCCATTATTAAATCATTTATTATCATTTGCAACAAATAAATCCGAAATAACTACTATTGTATCAATCACATATTTTGTTAATATTAAGGGCAAAATTTATGCAAATAGGCTTTCAAGTGGTACGCAAGCGAAAAAAGGTTGAGAACCGCTGATCTACCTTAATAGTTAACGAAACAGTGTAAGCCATTCCATAACTTTGTAGCAAATGTATTAATCTGAGTAGGTTAACACTAGGTAGTTTTTCTAAGTGGAAACCACTTAGAAAAACTAGCTCAGTACACCCGGCTGACATTTAAACCCTAACCACCCTGTTATTTGAACGCCATACAAGACAAGACTGTAACCAGCAACATGTTCGGCGCAATAGTTTTTAATATCTTCCATTTCCACATCCGTTGGACAAGGTAGACCCTCCCCATCTCCCTTTTCTTCTATTCTTGTGACTATAGAACTAGTCGAATAGGCCCGAGTTCTAGGAACACTATTCAATGCAGTCAATAAAGAAAGAGTGGACAAATAGAGAAGAAAATGTCAGCCTTAGAGAACAAACAACCGGGTCGGAATGTAAACCCTGCAGTGCTTACTATGCAGGGAACGTAACATATATTATAGCGTATAGCATGAGCGTCTCAAATGGGAACAAAAACTTGTTGTTAATGATGTTTTAAAAATACAGCATCGATTTAGTAGAGCAGCACCTTCCTTCACCTCTGACAAGACGTGTATTAATCACAACTTGTGAATGTGGGGAGTGCCAGGCCTCCACCGTGGTTCGGATTCCACGTTGAACTGTAGGTCCTTCATTTCATCTCACATCACCTTACCATTACACATTAGCGTAAGTGCGTATAACCCGAACGGGTAGTAAGGCGCAGTGCTAATAATAATAATAATAATAATAATAATAATAATAATAATAATAATAATAATAATAATAATAATAATAATAATAACAGCAGCACACAGGAAAAATAATATTGTTTATGTCCTATTGTACTATATAGGTCAGGTAATACTGTATACAGCAGCCCCATGACTTCTTTGGTGCTGACAGCTCACAGCTAAAAGCTTTGAAATGCTACCAAACCAAATTATGTATCCCTACGCCGAACCATATGATCTGAAAGAACACGTGTCTAGCAGCTGTCACTTCTGACAGTCATCTGTGAGCTGTCACTCAGCACCAAAGAAGCCATGGGGCTACTGTAGGTAGGATAATATGGTATACTAGCTGAATGCCCGTTCTATTGTGTAATTATTTTTTTTATGAAAATGAGGAATTTTTGTTTGAAGCTTAATGGCATAGTTCTTAGTGCTATCCGAGAAACATCATACGGAGGTGACCATGTATCGTTTCTCATGGGAAGTTTTATTTTCGGCAGGCCCCCCTTGCCCACTGCCTGGGGCGTTATCAGCTGAGCGTGGCTTGACAGGTCCCCCCTCCCCCTTCCCACCACTTCCCACCACCACACGCCGCCCCAGGCCGGACCTTCTCACTCACACAGACAATACAAACAACACCAAATTCAGCAATATATAAACTACATACTTCTACCGTCTCTTGGAGTTGTATATTAAAATGTAATAACATATTTTAATTAAATGTCTGTATTTTTTTCCCACCCCTTAGAAGCATCTACGGGGTTAAAAATACTAGCTATATTTTTTCGAAGGCATTATTAGAACAAACTTATCGGATTATTACCCTGTAAACGATTAAAAAGAGTTTATAAAGAAATATGGTTGATTAGGGTAGCTACCACGATTTCACCTCCTTATTCACAAAACATCGGAATGAAACATCTTTACTTTTCCTAATTAACTTATGAGGAATACCTGTTCTGAAAATCGAAAAATGACACCGTGATACGAGAATCGGATCCGGGAGCCGTGTCCAGGTGACATTTTCAGAATATTTTATCTGTGTGGAGTGATCCCTAAATAAATACATACATAATAGCATCGGCTATTTGATTCTTAATAAGAATACCTGTGCCATATTTCATCCCTGTAGCTTCGTGGGAAGTTTGAGAATTAGTGATGAGTGAGTGAGTCGGTCAGTCAGTCAGGGCTTTCGCGTTTATATATAGAGAGAAGTCCGATAGTACTGTACAGGTAAGATAATATTCTATAGGTAGGATAGTATTGTATGTCTCCGATAATACTGTATAGGTCAAGTAATACTGTATGAGTAGGATAATACTGTATCTATCCAATATTACTGTATAGGTCAGGTAGTAAATACTTTAGCCTATAGGTTGGATAATACTGCATACGTCCGAATAATCAGTGGCAGATTCAGGGTAGGGACATTGGGGCACGTGCCCCCTGTCGATTTTAAGAAAATACACACAAATTGTTTGTATTCCTGTTTTCTACAAATACTTTTCTTGGACTCTCCACTTACTCGGCTCATTCCAAGAAACGTCCTTTGTTTCCAATAATATATTTCATGTAGGAAACAAAAGGTCGTATAAATGTATAGAGATAATTTTACACTCAGTTATGGACCAAAGATGAGCAGAGAAACAACTTAACCTTACGACATTATTCAAAAGGTTTAAAAGTAATAAAAGCATTGTTGATAAAAACATATAGTTTGAGAGCGGAAGAACACAGGAATTGTTTCATAACAAACGCTTTAGAGTATTGTTCAGCTTCATCTTCAAATGAACTTAAACATTCAAGAAATATTGGTTGTGATGTTGGTTTTACGCAGAAAATAGTTGATTACGATCGTTATAGTGTACTGCGTGATCCACGGTGTCAAACTGAAAATGACAAATTTTCATCTGTTGTTCAAGGAAGCAAAAATAGATCATTCAAAATACACTGGATAAAGGAATTTGTTTGGCTGTCTTAAAGTTAAACATTTGGGAAAGTTGGTGATAGACTCTTTATCATCTTATAAAAATGCCTTAGAATGATTTTGCAGTTCATGAGAAAAATGAATACTCATACCATAAGAACAACGTAGTTGGGTCTCAGCATTTTACTGACGTCATGGATGGAAACACATTGAGTATTGAAACAGAAATAGATAGTACTACAAATGAAAAACATAGAGCAATAGACAAAAATTAATAAGTACCAATCATAAAGACGAATGACGATACTATGTTGTAGAATGCAATATATCGCTTTGAGGGGCCATAGAAATGATGAGTCCATTTTCTCAAGCAAAAGTGGGCTAGACAACGTTGGTAAGTTGAAAACTAAAGGTATTTTCAAGAAATTACTAAGATTTCATGTCAATGCTGGTGACAAGATCTTTTAAAACCATCTGCAAACTGCTGGTAAAAATTCTAATTTTATATGTAAAACGACCCAAAATAAATTAGTAAAATGCTGTGGGGAAATTATGCAAAGTAAAATTGTTTAAAAGGCTAATAAACAAGTGCTATAGTATTTTGGCTTACCAATAAACCAGCGTAAGCATTTCCGATTAACCGATTAACTTTCTTTCTGCGTTTGATTTCAACACAGAAAACTGCCCTATAGAAGCATACTTGCTTGGGTTTACCAAAGTTACTAACTTTACTGGTGAAGGTTTGAATGACACCATATTTGACATATTGAAATGATCAAATCTTGATATTGGCCTCCTTCGTGTACAAGGCTACGGTGGGGGTGATAACATGAGTGGAGCGTTGAAAAGAATACAAGCAAGAATTTTGAAAATACAGCATCACGTTATTTTTACATATGATGCCAATCACAGGCTAAATTTGGCTTTAAGCAAAGCAATTCCAGTACCTAGTATTCGCAATACAGTTGTAATAATTAAAAATGTTAACAACTTTTTAAGAAAATCTCCCTCAAGAACCCAAGTGTTAAGTGAGAAAATCTGAGAAATTCTACTGACACAAAAAGCAGTAAAGGACAGAAAGTTTTGCGAAACTCGTTGGGTTGAGAGAAATTATGGAATTCTTATAAACTCTTTGGTAATACTGCCTGCAGTAGTTTATATAATGGATGATATAATTAGCACCAAAACTATCAGTACCAATGCAGCAGGCAATGCCCAGTCGTTGTCCACGGCAATTTGCAAAGTTTAGTTTTTGTAGTGAGTAAAAATGTTGACGTTTTTAGCCTTAACATTAGCACTTTCAATTCAGCTGCAAAGTGTTAATGTTGACTTCTCTAATGAAATTGCAATGGTAGAAATTGCCAAATCAGCACTAAATAGAATACGATGAAATTTGAAAATGAATCTAGAATAATATTTGCCCAGGCCAAGAGTATTTCCAAAAAATTAGATGTGGAAATAAAAATTCCAAGAGTTAAACATGTCTACCAAAACGGAGCTAATTTGATGGATCTGATAGACTAATTTTTAGTGAACACATTTTTACCTCATCTTGACTATTCTATTTCAGAGTTAGATTTAAAAAAACCTAAGTATTATTTTTATTTGGATACAGCAGATAAAGAGGTACTGGATGCATATAAAATATATGAATCAGATTTATCATTTTTTGTAGAAGTACTTCATGAATAACTGAAATTATGGAGGGAATTCTGGATACAGAAATTCAAAAATTCGATATGCCAATAACAGCATACAAACTTGCATCTATGTTTCCAAACATCGAGTGCCTATAGAAAAGTATTTGTATAATACCTCAGCATCAGAGCAATCTAATAGTTCGTTGAAAAGAATGAAAACATACTTGAGATCAACAATGGGCGGGAAAGACTCAATAGTTTGGCAACGCTCTGTATAAATAAAAGTATTGAGAGAACTCCTGAAGAGATTATAGGTATGTTTTCCAGAAAGCATTCACTAAAAATTCAATTAGAGTTTTTGTAAGCTTGTTCTCTTCTGTCATTTCAAAGAACTGAATATTAAATTTAGTAATACCATTTTATAAAATAGGATTTGTGACTTTCACTGCCATGCCTCATAAAATTGTAGAGTGTTAAAATGTAAAATATTAATGTTTATGTTTGTTATCGTTTATATTAATATAACTGAGTAACTCACAAATGCCTTTATATAACCTAATTTTACATATGTAAAAAAATATCATATTATAGCTATTAATTGTTCTATACATAGAAACATTGTTTTTAGAAAAATGTAAGTTAGCAACGTACTTTTGGTCTCATGGTGCCCCCTCTGTCATTTTTTTTAATCCGCTACTGTGTACGATATTACTATAAATCTCAGGTAATACTGTATAAATCGGATGATATTGAGGTGTAAAGGTTGAATTAGACTGTATTGATCGACAAATAGCCTATAAGTACTATAGTACTGTTTTCTTCTGCTTGGAATACAATTTATTATTCTTTGTTCAATAAAGTATTTGTTAAAAAAATAGTTTCTCTTAGTGATAATTTTGAGACCTGTCATGCCTAAAAATGTTTAAAATAAACAATTTCATAAATTTTAGGATATTTGAAAATAAAAATAAATTGCTAATCTAACATTTTAAATAATATTATCAAGTGTTTCACAGTATTTAAAATAAATGGTACGGAACTCTACACGGACTTTCTCGCTCTATTGTTTGAAAATTGATATATTTACTCAAAACTCATAATATATGTGAAACGAAATAATATACACTAGCAAACCCAAGCATAAATTGCACTATACTTACGTAAAACTTTTTTTTAAGTACCGGTTTTAAATGTTATAGTTTCGTTTTTAAAGAATTAATGTCCTCATTTCTATGTTTGGACCGATAAAAAGGATCAATGTTGGGTCCACAATGGTCAACACTTCGTATTAAAATTTCAACTTCCGGTTTAAATTTTCGACATTTTATTAGGTGTTGCAAATCTTCATGCCATCGCATTGCTATTAAATTCTTAATTTATAAATGTTGACCAATAAAAAATGTAAATATCGACTATTGAGTCTAAAATGGATATAGATCATTGTTGTACAAACATTTCTCCTAAGAGGTTTACGGAAAAACAACATAAACTTTTAGAGATTTACTTATATTTAATTACTCCATGACATTGGAGAATTATTGCGTTAAAACTTAAGTAGTATCTCTTTAGATCTAAAGCTCACAAAATTGTATTAATATATTTGCCAATATCTCAGAAACTATTGGATTTATAAAAATATATTTCATATAAAAGTTTTTTATTTTTAATAATACTAAAATTTTGCAATGATAAGTTATTTATTATCTCAAATAGTTACGGAGATACGGAAGTTTCTGCTTCTGTAAAGTACCTTAAAATTAATTTTCATGGTAAAATGAAAATAACCAGTTTATTAGTAATCTAAATCAACACCTAGATACGAATTTTAATCAAAATCGTTAGAGTTGATTTTGAGAAAATCGATTTTTTCTCTTTTCACACTTTCTTAAACTACTCTTAATTTTAAGTTTAAACAGACACATAGACTGACGTCATTGCAAATACCACTTTTTATGGTTAGGGGGGTCTTGAGACATCGACATCCATCAACATTTCAGGTTAGATTTTCTTATGCGGTCGTAATAATTTTACCTTTTGTGTTCGAAAAGTTAAAAAATATATATATTTATGTATATCTTGAAAGTTATTGGTTTTATAAAAAATATACTTCCTATAAAATATTTATATTATAAAGAGACCAACATATTTTTAGCGATAAGTAATTTCAGATGTCAAATAGTTTAGGAGATATTGTAAAAAAAGAAAACTTACGCATCAGACCCGAGCCCTTAAAGTCATTTTGCCGAAATATTGAGAAACTTAATTTTGTTTGGAATATTTATAAATGAAATTTAATCAAAATCATTAGACCCACTTTTGAGAAAATCGACTTTTTCTCTTTTTGCCTTTGAGTAAACTAACCTTAATATTAGGGTTAGAAATCCAATTCCAAAAAGCCCTCGGGGCAACCCTATGAAAACCCTAAATACCAAGTTTTAGCCCGATCGGTAAAATAGTTTAGGCTCTAGTTGGATGTACAGACAGACGGAAAGTCAAAAACCACTTTTTTGGATTCGGGGGTTCATGAAACGTTAAGATTCATCAAAATCTAGAGTTTGATATTTTGACGATCACAATACTTTTTTCTATCTGTAAGATAGCGAGAAAGTAAAAAGTATTTGGATTTTAATAGGGCCTACATAGTTTTTTTTTAAATACACATATAATCGAATTTAAAAGGTATTCAACAGATATTTACCAAATTTTATAAACAAATATCATAAGGCTGAAATAGTTACATCTACATTTTTTCTACTGCTCATATTACTTGAGCTAGGAATGCCCCAAATTTTTAAAACTATTGTGTTGTCATGATTGATGTCCTAGGTGTAACATAAAACATAATGTACACTTTTGTCACCGTTCATTAATATATTTTACACTTACAGTATAATAGATATTTCAGTTGAAAATTCACAGTTCTCTCAATAACAACGTCACTACGGGAATGTGGTAGGGATGAATCGTATATACATTTTAGAGGAAATGTAGCCTCATTTGCGTGGAGGGTGAGTGGAAAATTATTCGTGAAAAGAACTTCAGCCTATTAGTCCAGGATTTGAACCCCAGCCTACACGTCGTTGGCAAACCAGATTAGTATTTACTGCATGTACTTTGATATAAATACTTCAAAATGTATTAATTTTTTTATTATTATCAAGATAGGTAGTTTTTAAACAGCTAACTTAAGTGAACAAGGGAAGGTTGTCAATAAAAAACATTTGCCTGGAGTGAGAATGTGAAATCTGATGCTACCACCCAGAATCAAACCACGATATCATGAATCAGAACTAGGAATGAATTTAACTTTCTTAACCTTGTTTGGAGATGATTTTCCATACGGGGCCAATGAAAAGTCAGGTTATTTTATTTCTTAGAAGTAACGTAGTGGGGAAGCAAACTAGTATTCTCACGGTCCTAGAGCAACCCGCCAGACCACACATGAATGTATATATTTTTTTTATTCAGGACATGTTTGTATTCCTAGACCTCGTCTACTAGAGCAGCTAGGACTAGTCCAACAATAGACTAGACCAGGGGTGCCCGACCTTGATTGAAGACTATCATTGACTATGCCAAGTAAGGGCTATGGGTTAATATTGGCAAGGATAGCTCTTTATGAAGGCATATTTGCCATAGATATAAGATAAATATATATTTCAATGCTGACCAAAAAGAAATATCATTTTAGCATTGTGTCTTCTTTTATTTCAGCACAGCGTCTTACCACCCGTTCGGGTTATACGCTTATGTACTAATTATGCTAATGGTTTTAAATATTAATAGAACTGTATTTAAAGGAAGCGTACTAGCATTTGAGTGGAGGGAGAGTGGAAATCAATTTTGGAAAAGCACTCTCAGTACACCTGACCGAAATTCGAACCTCGATCTCCCCGTCATTGGCAGTCTAATCTACCGCAAGAGTAGCGTGTTTGCCCAAGCAGCCACCTAAATGGGTAACACCGCGTCTTATTACCTGTTTAGGTAATATGCATATGTAATAATTACGCTAATTAGTTAGGACAGTGGCTGATAGCAGCTAAAATTAGTGGGGGTGCTGCTCCAGAAAATGTTCAGCCTTTGTTTTAAAATTGTATAAAAGGGAAAAAAAAGTACAAAAATAAAATTTATTCAGGAATTTAATAAAATCTTAACAAAAGAAACCAAACATATTTTACTTACTTTAACTTAAATTGTTACAGTTCAAAATTGATTTATTCATTTGAAAATGAAATCCATTCTTCTTGTTTTAATTTGCGCAAAAAGTTAAATAATTTTCTCCTTGATCTCTGGATGACAATTGAGGAAATTTTATTCCATTGGAAGTACTACAAGCGCATTTAGTCTTTCTGTTAAATAAAAGAACCGAAAAAAATTGAATCAAATAGAATATCAGGAAGCACACAAATAATATAATTCTACACTTTATCACATTAAAGAATATGGTAGACGGTTTTTAAGCACAACACACGCTGAGAAAAATAAAACTTCCTTCTACCATCACGACAGAGCCGGCACTGCGAGAGCAACAGTGCTCTCTCTACCTGGTAGTTCCTCCTTCCTGCCCACCTCCCTCCTATGTGAGCATGCGCACAACAGTCAAACACAACGTCGCTGGCACTGTGAAGCGCACAATTCCATAAAAAGATTTTTGTATCTTTTTTATAAACTGGGGGATGGCTACTGAAGTACTGACATTAAGCTTAAGGAATATTAATTGTACTAAAAAAATAAAGAAAGAATTAAAGAAAAAAGGATTCATTATATTAAATGTTATCGATAATATCAAGTGGAAATCGGGGGTGCTGCATTCCGCAGTGCCTATACACGAGCCGCCACTGAGTTAGGGATAAGGAAAGCTCATTTTTGAGGAAGTTTACCCGCATTTGTTTGAAGAGAGAGAGAGTGGGAAACCATTTAGGAACAATAACCTTCAAACCAGACCGAGATTTGAGCCCCAATCTCCCTGACATCTGTGGTGTAGACTATTGCGAAAGTGACACCTTAGACCATGTAGCCACTGGAGCAGGTAGCCAATAGTTTATATTTTAATAAATATATTTGATATAATTAGTAATAAATGAAGCTATTACTCATACACACTTGCTGGCGACACAGCTGTTAGCCATGCCGGTGGGCATACGGACTAAACGTCAAACTCGCGTCTATTTTGCCAGTAATGAGGAGGTTGGGTATCGAATCTCAGGTCGGTGTAGTGAGGGTATTTATTTACTAAAAGTTTTCCCACCCTTCCTCCACGTAAAAGCGGGTACATTTTCAATAAATTCTAAATTCCTCATCCCTTAACCCCCTTAGTGCAATTAAACCCGTATAGCCTGGTCGGAATATAAGACGCGGAGAAAAAAACCCAACAACACAGCAGCTGTGAGTGTTCTTAATAAAATTAATATAATCTATTGATAAAAGAATTGTATAAAAAGCTTATTAACATTTGCAGGTCAAAATACCTATGACTGCTACAAATTTAAAATGCACCACTAAAAATATTGCCATTGTTTTTAAACTTATTAACAAGAAATAACCCTCTTCAGTGGCCGAATCTTCTAAGGTGTCACTCTGGTGTTAGGCTGGCCTGACAAAATGACAAAATAAATGAAATTGCATCAAACCAATACTAATGGAAATAGTAACAAAAAATATTGAATTTATTTGAAATGTATTGATTCAATAATAAAGGGTGTAGGTAGGGGGGGAAGCAGAGACAGCCTCATACCTGTTTTACCTTTGTAGTTGTTCAATGTGTAATATAAGATCACAAGTTTTCGATCACTCTGAACTTAATTTGAAGTATGTTATTCAACAAATTGCTTTCTTTAATTATCATTGTGTAACGATATAATGGGCCAGATTGAGCCTGATAACGTGCCGTAGGTTGGACACCCCTGGACTAGACCAGACCCTGCATGTGCAAGCTGCCTGCACTTTTGTGCGCTGATCTGGAAAACTCTTTTTTCGGAAAGCAAAATCAAAGCTTGGTATTTTATTTATTTTTGTTAACGGTTAAAAAAGCATTGGATGGGATACGAACCTGGTACTGAATCCCATTAAAGGGATAAAACCTCATTCTCCTACTTCCTCCCTACCCCCTTTCCGTCTTTGAGCCTTTGTGAACTCACTCCATTATGCGAAGCGAAAGAGCGAAGAGGAATACGAAAAAAGAGAAAGCCACGCTTGGTTATAAACCAACGACCCCTTCACTAGTTTTTACACCAGTACAGTGTTTATAATATATTTAAAATAACGACTCAGGATCCTCATGACTCTCATATCCATAGATAACTTATTTAAGGTGTGGCAGAAGGGAGCGCAAGTATTTTTAGAGTTTTTATTTAATATAAACTTTTGTGTGAAATTAAATCAAATATTTCTCCAGTAGCAACATAGAGTTTAGTTTTCTGCACATGCCAATATCAACTAATCGTTAATATATTTCACGGGTGTCCTAGAATTTTGTCAAAACTTTTTAAATAAAGAGAAAAAGTTTTGACAAAATTCCAGGACACCCTTGACAGATATTCAATTTCTGTTGATATTATTAGCATGTGCAGAAAACTAAACTCTATGTTGCTACTGGAGAAATATTTTATATATTTTGTCCAAAAAAACGCAATGTTATAAAAACTGTAAAATTTCTCGCGCTCCCTTATGCCGCACCTTAAGTAAATTCAAGATTCGTGAATTCGAAAAAATCAAATATTTTTTAATATCAATTGAATCGTAATTCTTAATTTCTTACTTTCTTCAAGAGAAAGTATTGTTTTCATGGATATTTTCCACCTCAAATATCATGATGAATATTTACGTTTTATGTGTGTCCAAATCCCAAAAAATTGTATTTTACTATTCTTTCTGTCCCCGTATCTGTCTGTCCGTCTGTCTGTCAATAAAGGTCTCTATTCCTGGCCACATATCTGAAACGGTTTGATGGATGTTGCTCAAAATATATATTTAGATGTAATAGGGCAATACCTCGGGATGTGTTTTTTTTATTTCAACCCTATCCCTCAAATTAAGGCTAGTTTATAAATGAGAGATTTTTTAGTTCTACAGTTTTCGAAAATGGCTTTAAAGTTTTTGTTTAAAATTTATATCAAGGAAGGTTGTTTTACCTGACAAATAATACTGCAAACTTGTATTTTGGGGGGAAATTTATTAAGGGGTACTTTACATGTGATTGTTGGATATTCAAAATATTTCAAAAATTACGATTTTGTTTAAAATGTATAGCTGAAGAACGTTTGACGTGTATACTCTAATGAGGGAGGTGTGGAGTAGAATTTGTTTAGGAGTCGTTTACTGATGACTGATTTTTTTTTAAATTTGAACATCTTAAAAAATATATCTCTAAACTTGGTTCGAATTGGCCATTTGTTAAGTTTTTTTTACATTATAAATAATTATATATTTCTTATTTTAGAAAGCATTTGATATTAATTTCTGTCGACTGATTTTCATTTTAAATTGCAACTTAAAATAAATAGCTCTTACGATTTGATTCCAAATTGGTAATTGGAGTCTGACATCTTAGCTCAGTCAGTAGGGTGTCTGTCTACTGAGCTGAGGGTCCCGGGCTTGATACCTGGTATGGCCGAAAAATGTATGTGGGCTTCCCCTTACACACTGATGAAATAATGTCCGGGGCTCGATGTTGTTTCTGTTCTAGATTTAAATTAATTTAAAAGTCTTGTGCTGATGTAATGTTGGTTCAGAAAGTGCTCTTTAAATAACTCAAATAAATGTAAAAAATATTGATTGGATCTATTTTACATTATCATAAATAATATTGGCTTGTTTTACTAAAATAAATTAATTTAAGAGTACTGTAGTTTACTTATGACAAATTTGAGAAAATTTGAAATATTTCAAAAATGGTCTTTAAGATTTATTCAAATGGGTATCTGAATATTTTTTCATTATAGATAAGAATATATTTTTATTTTTACAAATATAAATAATTTAAGGGTACCTAGTTTAAAAATAACTTATTTTATAAGATTTTAATCTTATTTCAATATTTTAACAATTTCGTTTTAAATGTATAAATAAATAATATTTATTGTGACTAACAGGATGATATGTTTATTCTTTCTGAGGAAAATTTACTTAAGCGTAGTTTACTGAAAACATATTTTTGAATATTTTGTTCCAAGCTATAATAAACTACTGTATATGAGAAAGTCTGTGCGATTGTGTTGTAACCTTCATTTAATTATCATGGATAAAGGATTGTAATCTTTGACCTCGAAGTTGTTAAGGATCTGGACGTTTTATAAGCCGGACTCCAACAAGTGGATCTGTGTGTATTTAGGTCTACAGCCTAAATGTTTTTATAGATTTTGTTTAAAGTCTTAAGTTAGATGCTCTATGGTCATATCTAAAGGAACATATAATTTTTAATTCTAGCCCTAAAATTAAGGGTAGCTTACTAATAACGTATTATTTTAAACTAAAAATGTTTAAAATGGCTCTAATTTTTTTTTTATGTGTTCCCTGAGGGTGTTTTACATGATGAATAACACAATTTATTTTATTTTTGGATTTAAAATCATTTAAGGGGAATGTACTGGTAGCCGATTTTTGAATTGTTTGTCCCAAACTCTTAACATACCTTTGAGAACGTATGTACGACTTTGTCGTACCATTTATCCTTTTATATATATAATTATGTTATACCGCCTATTAGGAGCTTAGCACATCAGAACTATAGGTAAAACCTATAAACCAGACCCCGTATATTTAATTTACCGCTTAATGTGAATAAAATCAGAACTGAAAAAAAAAATCATATTGATGTATGGAAATTTAACCTCTTACGCGCATCATATTTTCTAAGATTAGTATTCGAGAAAAAATTGATTCGATACATCCCTACTTACAACATAGTCGGTCCACCATAGGAAGGGAGTTGACAGCTCAGAATGGTAGATCAACATTTCTGATGCCTTTCTTCGCTATAAGGTACTGTCAAAACAGGGAAGGACGAATTAGAAATTGAAAACTCTGTTTGAGGTCAAAATTGAAAACTGTACTATATTATTATTTTATCAAAATTGATACTAGTACCTCAAAAGTGAAAGTTGCAGATCACATGACTTGAAATTTGAATATATGAAAGTAGCTTTAGTGACTTTTGTGTCCGTCAAATTCTAAGGCCGAAAATAACCCTACTGCTATACACAACCCTAATATTTGTCGGCCTGACCATTTCCTACTCGCATCAACCTGGACCAGAAAAATAATGTCAACCGAAATAAGATTTCAACAAGATTTACTTTCTTTAGTCTAATATAGTAATTTATTTAATGATTTAATTAAATAACCATAGTACGTATTTATATTTTTGACGAGATATTATCAAGTGAATGAAAAATTACCTTGGGCATGGAACGAATACTAAATAGCTAAATGTTAGAGCATTGGCAAGCTAAGTCAAAGGGGGTTTGGAAAAATTGTGCCAGGGAAAACTGCGCCTTTCCAGGGAAAAAGGGGGAAATTGCGCCCTCCTATCAAGCATCCCACTATTAGGTGGGAAAAGTGTGCCCCACACACTGTTTTACACACTTACAAAACAAGTACCCCCGAGGACCTAGAAAAGTGTTTGAAGAGTGTAGCCTAGATTCAAAAAATGGAGTAAGAGGTCGTCAATAATTAGTTTGGTAACTTCAATTTATACGGTCACATCAAATGCTTACAGATACACACTAATCTTTATTTCATTGAATAACCTAACCTAAACAGGCAAAGAGACCGGTGCGATGAATCGATTTGAACTTATCAAGACTTCATGATGTTCGATGAGTCGATTTGAAATACCCACCCTCCTAAACAAAAGGATACAATGAACCGATCTACGCCGGGGAAAATGGTAAGGTCGTGAGGAAAGTGAGAAAAGTGCGTCCACACGACATTATTAAGATTATTTAGGTGAGACAGAAAAGGTCGTGTGGGTGCACTTTTCCCACCTATTAGTGTGATGATTCATGAGAGGGCACAGTTTTCCCGGGCGCAATCTTCTCGACACCGTCAAAGGTACCAGATTCGATTTCTATGTCTCATACTTAATACCACGTCTTAGACTTGAATGGCGATATTTTGCTTCACACTAGGAGTTAAAGTAACTTTCATTAATTGTATCACTATTTATTATTTCAGTATTTAACTGTTCGTTGCAGCACATCTTGAATATAATTACACTGACCTTTATTAATCTCTTTAATACTAAAACGTAAAAGCCTAGAATATTTTCTAAATTTATAACCCTAGTAATTAAACATTGAAACTGTAATATTTTATTTTCTTAACTCCAAAACGCCTTTTCAGGGATAATGGTTCAGGGTCATACGCAGCCTTTTTTTTGGGGGGAGGTTTAGGGGCATAGGTGATTGACCATCGGTGGATAGTGGAAGATGTCAAGAAATGATTTAACGTTGTTTTCCTCTCGAAGGAAGTGTTATGAAACATAATTTGGGTTGGAGCTTTTGTGAATTTTAAAAACTTCCAATAAAAGCTACGAGCCCGGACATCGGTGAGGAATACAAAAACACACTAACTAATCATACTTTTTTGTGGGTGAGAATTGTTTGAACTTTCCCTTAAGTACAACGCTTTAAAGGCAAATTGAAATTTTAAAACGACCTAATTTCTGCTAAAATAAAACCAACTGTTTTTAAAAATTCAAAGATTCTATTTAGGGAGGCAAATTCTTCTTCAACATTCTTCCCTCGAACATAAGTTTAGCATGAAACTTACTAGAACAGTATTTGATTAAAGAGTGTCTCCACATGTAATCTACTATACTTTAGTAAAATTAATAAAAGTTCATCTCTCTAATTTGTAGACTAGTGTGTAAAATATTTGTCCAGTCTTTCGAAACTAAGGGAAAACGGAGACCACTTCTGACTAGAGATGTGATATCGAAAGAAAAGCATTGATAACAGTAAGTATCGGTATCGAAATTTTAATCTGGAAAAACGTTTTTTATCTAGTATTAGTAATCTCTTACCCACTTCGGTGTCCACGTGGTCTAACGCACTAATCTAGTGTTGGACTAGACTGGCAAAGACAAGGAGATCGTTGTTCAATTCCAGTCGGGTGCACTGAGGGTAGTTTTCCCTAAATGTATTTCCACTCTCCCACTACGCAAATACGGGTGCATTTAATATATATTAAACCTTCCTAATCCCTAACCCATTAGTGTAATTAGTACATAGGGGTAAAAAAAAGGTAGTAAGACGTTGTGTTGCAAACAAATCTCAACTTTTTCATCATCATTGTATTTTCATTTTTACTTAAACACTGAAAATTATAATGATTTTTAATAGTTTAAAACAAAATTGACAGGATGCTGCTTTTCCGTTATCTAACATATTTTTTTAAGTGCCGCGTCTTACTACCCGTTCGGATTACACGCTTAAGTACTAATTACGCTAATGGGTTAGAAATTGGGAAGGTTGTATTTAGAGGAAGTTAACCTACATTTGAGTGGAAGCAGAGTGGAAAACCATTTAGGGAAAACCACGCTCAGTTCACCCGACCAAGATTTTACATAGATATCCCCCTTCTTGGTAGTCTAGCTCAACACGAAACTAACGCTTTACCACCAAGGTGGGTTCTAAATTCTTAGAAAACTTTCATAATATACTTTTGGGAGGTACCTTTTTTTTTAAACTAAATTCGTTGTTTATGTACTCTATCAAGATAGATTATTAACTATTGGCAAACAATAGAAGAGCGAACGTCATGCCTCATCTACACACACACTCGTTTTTATTTTTATTATTATTATTATTATTATTATTAGCCCCGTGTCTTACTACCCGTTCGAGTTATACGCACTTACGCTAATGTGTAATAGTAGGGTGATTGTGAGATGAAATGGAGGACCTACAGTTTAACGTGGGATCTGAACCACGGTGGAGGCCTGGCATTCCCCACATTCACAAGATGTATTGTCAGAGGTGAAGGAAGGGTTTGGTAATCAGATAAATCTGTGCCGGGACCTGGGATTGAACCCCGGCCACCAGTACAGAAGTCTGACACCTTACCCCTAGACCGCCAGGTCACCCCACACGTTTTTATTCGCCTAATTAGAGCACCTTGACTAGAGTTTATTGTGATCCTGCATTATTATTTTTTAGCTTATGATGAGCTTGCTCAATGACAAAGAAAGGGGCTGTTAAGTAGAATAGTCTTCACTCTTCTGTCAAACAGTCAGGTAGGTTGCTGTATTGATAAACAAAGATGTAAGAACAGCTATGAATTATGATAAGCTAAAAGAGAATGAGGGCAGTTTGCAAGAACGTATAGTGAATGATTAGTGGACCGATAGTGTGGTCCCGAGCACACTATCGCTCCACTTTTTTAACCTATGATGACGCAAGCATGCTGGAGTTTGCTTCTTGCTTGCCATGCAGAAAATAGTGAGGATTGAGAAATAGTGTAATTTATTCTTCATCTACAGACCACCCTAATAAACATCTCAGCATGAGTCATGAGGGAAGATAGCAAAAAATGTGTTTCTTTCGATACCAATTCGATACCAGAGTGTGAGTACTAATATCAGTAAAAGTATCGGGAAAAAGGTATCGAGTAAAAAATTACTAGAATCGAAAGGAAAATACCAATATTAGTAAAATATCGATACTTTTTTTCACATCCTTACTTCTGACCCTCTTCTACAATTTTTTTTGTAAACATAGCCTACTTGAAGTAGTTAGTTGTAGTATGCGAAGTAGTTGTAACATACATACAAATTTACGGGTTGATAGTGTCGGGTATTAATGATTATTTTATTTTATTTTGATTGCCATTTTAGACTATTTGACAACTATAGCCAACCCACTATGGGCAAAAACAAATGTTTTGAATATACATTGGAAATTTAGTGAGGGGGAGGAGGGCTTAAAATAGTCCTAGCCCTAAAAAATAAAAGCAGTGGGGCTTAGACACTCTTGGTACCCCCTTCCCCCATTCTGAAGCCCATGTATTTCTTTCCATGCTTTACGTCTCTTTCCGCTTTGGATGTATTTTTAGAGCGAACAATAAAAATACTGTAATTAGTTAATTTTCTATATATATTTTTTTCTAATTTATTTTGTGTCATACTAGAAAAGATTTTTTTGTTGTTGTTAGCACAGCGTCATACTATCCGTTCGGGTTATACGCTTAAGTACTAATTACGCTCATGGTTTTAAGGATGAATAAGGTTATATTTAGATGAAGTATACCCGCATTTTCGTAGACATGGAGAGTGGAAAACTATTTTGTAAAAAAAAACCTCAGTAAACCAACTGAGATTCGAACCTCGATCTCTCCTTCATCGCTAAGTCCAGGCTACTGCGATAATAGTGACTTAGACCATATGGCCACCGAAGCGGGTGAAAAATATTTAATTTATTTGTATTTAACTATTTAAAAAAAATTCTATTCTTTTCGTTCGTCCCGTTAATAAATATACTATGGTGATTTTTTTTTTTCAAATTTATATATGATCAGTAATATTAATAATAGTAATAATAAATTATATTATTATTATTATTAGCACCGCATCTTACTACCCGTTTGGGTTTTACGCACTTACGCTAATGTGTAATGGTAGGGTGATTGTGAGATGAAATGAAGGACCTACAGTTTAACGTGGAATCCGAACCACGCTGGAGGCCTGGCATTCCCCACATTCACAAGATGTATTGTCAGAGGTGAAGGAAGGGTTTGGTAATCAGATAAATCTGTGCCGGGACCGAGGATTGAACCCCGGCCGCCAGCACAGAAGTCTGACACCTTACCCCTAGACCACAAGGTCACCAATAAATTATAGTAGTCCTACATTTAATTTTTCTTAAATACTTTCCTCAGACATAAAAATACCCTACATAAACATGTAAACTAAGATATTATATTATTATTCTAGCCTACATCGTTGATCCCGTAGGTCAAGGCATCAACATCATCTGGCCTGGCTTCACGAGTGGTGAGGCTTTCAGGGTTTGAATCCTGTCCGGGCGTATTTAAATTAATTTTTTCCCTAGATAAGTTCTTTATATCCTTCCACGTGGATGCAGGTACATTTTATTTAAATTTTACCTTCATCAATCCTACTCCACTGGCGCTGAAAAATACGTAGTGTGTTTGTCACAAAAAAATGGCTGACATACTCGTATTTTAGGATTAGGAATTAAAAATTTGGTCACTATCTCTAAACACCCCTGCGCCAGAGTTTACTATCAAGTGATTAAGATAGATTATACTGTGGAATTAACCTTTTAAATACACCGGTCGGGTTCGAGTCCCGATACATTATTATTTAAGGGTATCCAAGCGAACTTTGAATTGTTTTTAACATTTTATTTTTTGCTAGGAAACTATTTTCAATGGAATGTACAAGTTTGTCAATTATGGGTGTTGAGGGTTGGGTGGGGGAGGGGGTTACAAGTTTTTTTCCTTGTATTTGTTAACATTGCATGGCTCTAAAATCTACTTAAAGGGTGTTTTCATGGTTGCGTGATCAAGTAAACGGGTGTGAGGGGATAAATCTTTAACAGTATGCAATAATGTTTGTACCAAAATGTTTTATGTCTACGAGGGTAGAACTACGTTTATACCAGATATTAAATGCCGTAAATACTAATATGGTAGCGAACTTCACTGATGTTGTAGTGATAAGTTAAAAGCAGAATGATAAATAAAATAATCACACAAATTACGTGTATATTTTATGGTTAAGCTAAAGCAATCAAATAATTATAAGAACTATGCACGTTTATTTAATAAAACAGTCAGTAATTCTTTTTAATTTCTCTCAACACCTCGGGGAGAAAGTATTGTGATTGTCAAAAAACTCGAACTCAAGATTTTGATAAATGTTGACGTTTTATGACGCCCCTGAAACCGGAAATATTGTTTTCGCGATGCCATCGGTCTGTTTGTCCATCTCTCTGTATTTTGGGCTAGAGCCAAAACTATTTTACCGATTGGGGTTTTTATAAGGTCCTCCAAGGGGTTTTTGGAATTATATTTTTAAACCTAAAATTAGGGGTAGTTTACTGAAGGGTAAAAAATCTTCAGTGTAGTGTTTCTACAACAATGTATATACCTATTATTTCGTTTTATAGGTCTTACTAGATTTATTAAATATCTAATTTAAGATAAAAGTGGGAGAAATTATGTGTGGTGCACCTTACCATTTATTTAGTATAAGACCCTATAAAATAATAACTATATTTGCCCAATGTCTAAACATTGGTCAAATAATATTAGATCCCTCACCATCAAATCTTGTTATTTGAGCTTCAACTTGATGTTATTTTTCATAAAAGTGATAAGATGAGATTCTAAATTTGGTTGCGTCATTATTGCTCATAGCCTTAATTTTAAGATGGGGATGTAGGAGACGTGAGAAAAGTCAGTGCCTTTGCAGTTTTGTTTTTTGTCCAAATAAATAAAATATTACTTCTGTACAAACATAGAGTTTAATTTTATTCACATGGTGACATCAATAGTTGTTTAATATATGTCAAGGTTCTTCTGGAATTTAATGGAAGCTTTTTTTTATTAATTTATATTGCTTGTCATTAAATGTTGAGATGCTCATGACATATAGTCAACCACTTTTGGTATCCCCACGTGAATAAAATTAAACTCTATGTTTCTACTGGAGCAATATTTTTTTATTAAAAAAAAGTTTGGCTATAAAAACTGCAAAACACCGGTCTTTTCTGGCGTTCCCTACATCCCCACCTGTAAGGAGCTACAGTAGCCCCGTGGCTTCTTTGGTGCTGACTGACAGCTCACAGCTGACTTCTGACAGTCAACATTTTGGTATATACCTAAATTTTGACTGTCAGAAGTGACAGCTGCTAAACACATGTTTTTGCAGATAATATGGTTTGGCGTAGGGATACATAATTTGGTCTGGTAACTTTTCAAAGCTGTCAGAAGTTAGCTGTGAGCTATCACTCAGCACCAAATAAGTCATGGGGCAATTTAGAAATCATTGGAATATCATCGTTCTTAGGCTTTCCCTCCTTGACACCCCGTGGATGTGATGTGTACTACCTCGATTGACAAAACTTTTGTTTTAAAACATTGTTGGAAGTTTTCCTTCATTTTATTATCATAAACAAAAATATTTATTGAATTGTATTGACGTCTTATTACTAAATAACTAAAACTTCATTAAATGCGCGCGTTGTTTATCTTTATATAGCAGTGTTTACTCTAGAACAAAAATTTGTTTATCAGAGATGAGTGCAAATAGCTTCCTAACACGAAAAAAAAAAGTTATAAAAACTCAAAACTTTCTTGAACATCCTTATAGGTCATGCGTGTCAACCACTCACCCAGCTTCTTGGACAGCGCTCAAGCATACCGTCGTATTCCCCTTTCCCGAGTTCATGTCATACTCGGATATTTGTAGCTCAATTTTACAACTCTGTCGTAATTACTTCTGTCACTCCCCCCCCCCTCCTCCTCAAGTCACTCTCCAGCCCCCTCACACGCTCAAGACGGTCCATTATTTATGGACGGGACGAAGGTGGCTCTGTATATCTATCTCAGGTGGGTAAGGGGCGGGAGCTCTAGCAATTTAGAGAGCAGTCCTAGCTCTATAAAAGAGCGATGAGCATTATCTGTCGGCGGGACAGTTTGTGGGTGAGAGGAGGACAGGAAGAGAAACGCTTGCATTTGCACGACTATGTCTGAAACATTAAACAATTTATAAGTTATTTATATATATTTTTAGTAGCACGTTCAACACAAGGATTATTAAACCTTCTTTACTCTCTCTCTCTTTCTCTCTCTCACCACACAGGGGAACACATGGGCTAAGGCGTCAAGCTTGCATATCTGGTCTACCAATGATGAGGAGGTCGGGGTTCTAATCCCATTCGGTATCACCAATGGATTTTTTTTTCCTAAATGGTTCCCCACTAATTTTCTCTCTTACAAATGTGGCTACCCTTCCTCTAATCTCCTACCTTTCTCATTCCCACCATACTTGTGTGAATATGCAGTTAGCCTAGGTAGGTACCGCGAGATGCGGAACGAGAAAGAAAGACTATTGCAGGACACTTCCAAGTTTAGTTTTAAATCCTGTAGCGGCTCACTCTTTTGGAGTTAAGGGTGTCCAAGTCAAATACCAAGAAGAGAGAGTGTTTTTTTTTTTACTCTGCATCTTAACACCCATTTCGGATATACAAATTTAACTACGCTAATTGGCTAAGGATGAAGAAGGTAGAATTTAAAGGGAATGCACCCGTATTTTCGTGGAGGGAGATTAGGAAATCATTTAGGAAAAATTACCCTCATTAAACCCGGCTGATGTCACTGACAAATCAGACTAGACGAGCCCAACGTATGGTCCGCGTGTCCAGCGGTACGGGTAGCATTTTGTTACATTTTATTAAACTCACCCATTTAAGATTGTGTGCATATCTTATGGCATGGACTGTACCAGTGTGCTTGTCTAAGACCTCGAACCCGGTTCTTCAGGACGTTACAAGAATCGAGTGCTCAATGGTCTACACCAGGGGTGACCAAAGCAGTGTCCACACAAGTAGCTTCTAATCAACCCGCCACTTGGTGAGCTTTTACGAACAAATGTATTTACGCAGTTTAGTGTCTGTCCTGGCTAGTTTTATTGTGATACATCTATCAACACAGTTGGGCTGCAGCTTTCAATTGACTGTATTAAGTCACTCAAAACCACTGACGTGTGAACCCAGGGTCTCTGAGAGGAATTTTATCAAGGGGTACACATTTTTGTCAGGCCCTCTCCCATCTTCCGTTAATCCTGTTTCAATCCACTACGATATTATGCCATGAGCTGTAAGACCAGTGAGGGTATGCAAAATGAGATAGGGGGGAATAAGGGCTTTATTGATTTCTGAATTAGAGGCCTTATTCTCTTATATTTCCTCCATGATAAATATAAATAAACAAGATGTAATTACCCTTCTTTTGACTGTTATATTAGTTTTGAAAATTGGGAACTCGCCACCGCCTTATCTTCAAATAACTCCTAAAAATTTAATAATTAAAGATAGATTTAGCTATCTGATGCTATCTGTCCACCTGTATACCAAATTTTAATTTTCTAGCTTTTCTAAAAAGATTTTTTCATAATAATAATAACTCCTCACACCTTTCCCGGAGCCCTATTTTGAAATTTCTGATTTATAGATTTGTAGTTTTTTATAAGTGTCATCTGATGTACAACTATGCTAAATTTCAACTTTCTGGATAGTCAGGAAATGGGAGATTAAGGATGAGTGATTGAGGTGTTTCGCTTATATATATAAATATCAATATAATTGAGGATAATCAGTGATAAGAAAGGCACATTTGAACATCTTTGTTATCCTGCAATACACTTAAGGCGAAGGAATACATATTGACACCTGTTTATATTGCAATGCAGATCAGTATTCATAATTATTAATTTGTACATCCATTACTGTTTCCAGCCTATGACCTGAGTCAGTTTTTATTCAAGCCATTTATTTTCCACTGCCGGCTGGCTAGGCCTGTCGTAGCTTCATATCCCTTATAATCTAACTTAAGACTAGGACAGGCACAACATCCAGTCCCCGGCCATTAATTTATCACTGTGAAAGGCTAAACCCACATTTAATCAATGATAAATTTTTCGACCATGCCAGGAATCAAACCTGGTAACCTTAGATCAGTAGATAGACCGGCTAAGGACTGAGCTAATGTTTCGGATTACATAATTAGTAAAAACTAAAAAGTAAAAGAAGAAATATGGAGGCCAAAGTCATTGGAATGTGGGTGCATGAATATATAAACTCTCAGATTATGTAAAGAGTCTATTATATTGTAGGTGACCTGGTAGTCTAGCGGTAAGGTGTCGAAATTCTGTTCTGGGGTCCGGGGTTCAATCCTCGGGCCCTACACAGATTTATCTGATTACTAAACCCTTCCTCCACCTCCGAAAAGACGTGTATTAATTAATGTGGGGACTGCCAGGCCTCCTCCATGGTTCGGATTTTACGTTAAACTGTAGGTCCTCCATTTCATCTCACAATCACCCTACCATTAGGCCTACACATTAGCGTAAGTGCGTATATCCCGAACGGGTTGTAAGACGTGGTGATGATAATAATAATAATAATACACTGTAATGTAATTTGTGGTCTATGAGCAAATTGATGGCTATCTGTTATAATATATGATTTTGAGGATCATTAAGAATTTGTTCATATTGATCCTATTACCTCCCCCCCACCCATTCTTTTTTTTAACACTTTTTAGCCCTTTTAATTGTCGAAATAGGATCAAAAATGTTTTAATTTGTTCTTTGTTGGATGCTCTTTTGGTTATGGCTAAGTTTGTTAATTTTTGACCCCAGACTTGGTCGCACAAAAACGAACATGGTTCTAATCAATCTCCACGTGTAGCCTTTAAAACCTCCTAAAATTTGATTGTGATCGATACAGCTGTTCTTAAGATGCTGCTAAAAAAAATGAGGCTACAAACACAGCCAGAGACCAAACTCTAATCTTCCTTCCTGTGGAAGTTGGATGGTAAAATTATATATAATTTTATGGCGATTTTTATGATTAAGTGAAAGAGGAAAGTACTTAGTCAGAAGGATCAAATCATCGTAAAAATACGATTGGTGCCAAAATGAACAGGGGCTAAAATATGTATATTGAAAGTGTAACTAATGAGTAGAGTCAACAACTGTCTTAAGATCAACCAACTATGAATGAAGAAAGTCTTTCCGATTTGATGGTTTTATTTTCTGAGAGTAAAGTAGTAAAAATTGTATATTATTACCTCATAATTGATATCTATTTGATGAAAGAAGGATGAAAAATATTTTAGGACTAAACGTGAGAACAAAAAGCAAATCTATTTTTGGTAGATTTTTGAAAGTAAAGTTTTTATGCTCTAAATATTTTCCTGAGTGGTGAAAATGTTTTAAAATAAAACATAAGAATACTTAAGCCAGTTTTATTTACTGTAGTTGTCCTAATTCATTATTAGGCCTAAAAATGTTGTTAAATCTAAACTTATTTAAAAAGTGTCTAGTAAACTTATTTAAATTAGCTAGAACTAGTTTTGAAAGAAGGACTTTTGTTTATGCTTTTTTTCTTAATACAATCAAAATATTGCACTTTCTTACGAGGGTTTAAATTTCACCTCTGCAATCTCCCCCTTCCCATAACTCAACTGGCACCCCGCAAATTAGACTCCCTAAGTCCGCCTATGGGTTAATAGTACATTGTACCATAGTTACACATGTGGTCCCTTCCTCTTCCCCAGTTTACGCAATCCTGATCAGTCCTTAGTCCTTCCTCCCCTCCCCTGTTGATGATACAGGCACCCACCCAACACTGCGTCTGGAAGATGGGCTTCATTCATGGAAGATATAGACTGGGAAAATAACTCCTTTTACTCTGAGAGTGAGGACTTCAAGCAGGTGAGCAAAGGAAAAGGCGACGCTGTCGAGTTTGGGGAAGAAAGAATGATGGCTAGCATATTTTCCAGTTGAGAATTGACCAATTAAATACAAGTATCCTAAAAATGGCATGGTAGGATATATTTATAAATATGTGTATAGTAAGTTTAAAAAAACTAGAACCTTAGCTCAATGTATACTTCCGTGTTTTATATTTCTTTGTTCCTATTTCTTCTTCACTAGAAATCATCTAATAAATCTCCTCATATTTTATTGATGTTGCTAATTCCTCTTCACTAAATATCCTCCAATAAATCCCCTCATATGTTATTAATGCTCCTAGGTCTTTTTCACTCTATATCCTTCAAAGGTCCTCTCTATTTTATAATTTGGCTCCTCGTTCCTCTCCAGTCTATTTCCTTCAAGAGACCGCCCTGCTTCATATTTTCGTCCCTATTTCCTCTCCAGTCTATATTCTCCAAAGTCTCCTGGCTGTCCCTCATAGAGTCCCTCAGAAGAGCGTCAAGTCACGACTAACAAACTAATGGACGCATTGTTGGGACAGTCTGGGCTGGGGGGCCACCGGGACAGGGTGAAAAAAAAAAGTCTTCTCTTGCACGTCCCAGTATTGCTACGACACCGCGCCGTTCTGATTGGTCGGTCCGGTCACATGACTGATGACTCTGGGAGATGACTAGAGAACCGACACTATTCTCACCGTTGGACTCAGACATTTATATTAAAAATGGATTGTGGGTCTTAGTTATGTCCCCTAGTATTTTATCATAGTTCTGTGTCTCAGTCTCGCTGACTCTGTCTCCTAGTTATCTGTCATAGTCCTTTGTCCTAGTACTCTGTCCTATTTTAAGTACAATTCAACACCTCTCCATTATTTCTCTAGTAGGCCTAGTTTGTTCAGAAGGTTCATGGTTTTTAACGTACCGTTCGTGAGAGGTGCAGAATACTGACTGGTATAAGTTATAATGACTATAAACTATATTTATGACCTCTGGGAATATTAACACAGTTTACTGTTGTTAAGTATTATATCCTGCACTTTATGTCTATATCTTTTTGTATCTTATTTTTCTCACTTTCTAAATACTATCATAGTAGTTTATTTTTACTCCCTAAGCTTGTTTACTAAATTTAATATCTGTAGGCCTAGCTTTTTTATTTTTTTACTGACTTCCACTCATCTCATCATTCATCCCAATATTTAATTTTATTGTATTATTATATATAAACTTTAATTATTTGGTATTACACCCATTTAATACTGCTTTACACTTCTGTTAATGTTGATTGCTATCCTGATAGTAAGTTCTTGAAAGATCGAAAATTTCACATTTTAAGTTTTATAGTAATGGAAATTGACAAAAATTAATAAAAATTTAAAATAAACTAATAAGATTAAGTAAAAAACTAAGAAAGCCCATCTAAGGAAATAGGAAAAATGCAGGAAGAATCCAATGCACTTAAGGTGACATCTTTCTTTCTTATATCTTTTGTATTAGCAATAGTGCCTTTAAGGCAACAATGACCAGATATTTACTCAATTTGCATTGAGAACTTTCTTCATTAAATTTACACTTATTAGCTTATTTTTCTTCGTTCTTTATTTTTATCAATTTATATTATCATAAAATTATTTAGCCACTGGGTCACCCCATTGTTAAACAATTAGGGGTTTATAAAAAAAATCATATAAAGGTGAACATGGCTCATTTTCAACGAATTTTAATTCAAAATGTAGAATATCTTAGATGAAGAGAATACAGTCTTATTTAGATCGTAAGAAATTCCTTTGTATGTTATAAAAGTTATTAATATATTTTTTATTTATTTGTAAATAATAAATTTGTAAATCAAGTGATCTACAACTTAACTTTTCATAGATAGTGAAATTATAGTAGTAATAAAATAAAATGTTATAATTGTTGACCGTTTGACACTTTGTCTCAGTTGATAGCGCATCTGTCTACTGTACTAAAGATCCCGGGTTCGATTCCCACCATGGCCAAAATTATCATAGCTAAAATGTGTATTTCCCCCTTCACGGTGATTAATTAACTACCGGGGGCTGGATATTGTGACTGTTCAAATTTTTTTTAGGTTATGTCGTGTGCTGCTTTAGTAAGTCGGTTCAGAAAGTGCACGTTAGATATCTCAAATAAGTGGAGAAAAAACACACTAAAAAATCAACTTTGGCCGACAAAAACATATGTTTGTATTTTACGATGGTTCCTTCCTACCAGAATTATACTATACCAGTCCTTAAAGCCTAATTTTCCCGTCTAGGAAAACACAAACACATGGAGTCGCGAACAAGTTTCAATGCGCGAGTAAAAGAGGCCAACAGAACTAGAACTCATATTTATCCACCCCTTTACACTAAACCTAATGAGAGTACGGTGGGTCTAGGCAAGACCTGGCTGCAGCACTAACAACTTTTTTTTAGCGCCGCGTCTTATTACTCGTTCGAGTTATACGGCCACGCACGAATTACACTAGCGTGTTAGGGATTAGGGAGGTTGAATTTAGAGGAAGTGTACCCACAAGAAGGATAGTGGAAAACCATTTAGGACCAGAAAAACTTAAGCGCTATTACACTTAAACGCAATTGTAAGAAATATAAATAGAGGGCATTAGATGAACAATTCACCCTGCGAGGCCTCTTGTTTATCTGATGATAGCCCTTCCCCTCTTCCCCTGACGAACTTACACATTCATTATACTATTTTCGTCTTGAAAACATTGACTTGTTTTTTTAAAAAAATTTTCTATAGTTTCCTATTCTAGACAGACATGTTCTTATATGTACTTTTTTAATCTACATCCTGGCAGGAAAATTCCTAAAGGAAATTTTCGTGACCAACCCAAATAGATTAAATTGCAGATTATTTATAAGAAGAAATACGTTTATATATATTTAAAAAAAGCTGCTTCAAGATAAAATCAGAATTCTATGCCCCTTTAAGACTATTTTTAGAACTACTTATATATTTATGGTTTTTGTTTCAATAGTATATCTTTAAAACTCGCTGAATAAAACGTAAATTTAAAACATGGGAAATCTTGTCTTGGCCTGTTGTGACGTCATAGGTAAGCAACGTCCTTTAACTTTTACTGTAATATCTAAATATTGCGCTGCGATCACAATATTTTAATACGTAATTTTGATTAGGCTGTGCAGTGCTTTATCCCTCGCTTATTAATTTTGAAAAATAGTTTAGGAAATCCTGTGAGATAATTAAAGATTTTTGACGGTTTACAATATATCTGTCCGTTTCTAGGTTAGAAAAACAAAAAACTAAAGTGACAGATACCCTTAAATCTGTCAGGCAACTTTTTGGGGGAAGTATAACTTAATCATATTTGTTTCTAATAAATTTGTTAAACACAACACACATATTTTCACATATAGTTTGGGGATCATGGTGGCCTCTTAAGAGCACATCTCACGGTCAATTAAACGGGATATTAGATAAGAGATTGCGTTTGTGCCAGAAAGCATATCGATGTGTGATTTTATGCAGTATTAACTTGACTGACAACAACAAAATTGTGTTCAGTTAAAATGCTTATTTTATTTTAAAATAATCAATTTTAATGCATTTTAAAAATATGTTAAAATGTGTTAACTGTTTTTAAAGCTGAATCTAGATTCTAGAGAGCCCCACCATAATGTGACGTTTGTTTCAAATTGTATTACATACCTAAGTTAAATGTTAACCGAGGAATGGGCTCCAAAGTATTGTACCTCAAACAAATAAATTAATATTTAACAGAGTCACAAAATAGCATTTTGAGATAGTTGACAATTATTAGTGATTTTGAAGCTTCAGAACTGCCATTCCCGTAAAACTTAATACAGCATTGTGAGGATATTTCCCAGTTATTTTCGAAGTCATTTTGTTGAAATATACCTGCATTTAGAAATTGAACGTAAAAATCCACGAGAAAGTAAATTTTGTCTCTCTCGTATTTCAATTATTCCGAATACTTTTACTCGAGGATGAAAGGCGGAATTTAATTAGTTTTAAAAATATTCCTTCTTCATCCGTTGGTTCACATCTCTTTGGAATTTCCCCCCGCCCGTCTCTCACGCACTCGCATTACGTGTGTCCTTGAGAACCTCTGTACCGGATTTAGTTTCATGGCCACATCAAGAGTTTCAATTCAGAATACCTAAAAAAGAAAACTAAAAAAACAATGCTGTTATCTGTTTTATAAACGTGAAACATTTCTTACAGCAACAACAAAGGTTTGTGTCTTGTTCACTCACTCACGGAGATGAATCACATCGATTTCAAAATTAAGCTTGTGTCTCCCGCATGGTCGGGTGGTCAGGAAGGCTGATACGGTTGAAGAGGACCCTGATTCAATCCTAAATATCTCTAAGATTACCAAAAATTAAATTAAAATGTCTTGTATATTTCTGACTAAATAGAATGTTTAACACCAAGCTATGTCACAAAACTATATAAAACTAGACCCTTCCCCCTCCCCTCCACCCCGCGCATTATTATTTTCAACACACATATTGAAGAATCATCATAGAATCTACCATAAAATATGAGTTACTATCGACATTTTTATGAGGAATAAATTAAATTTTCAAAATAAAATATAGCCTATGTTAATCGCTGATAGTGTAGCTTTATATTGGTGGAAGAATTTTTAAAATCGGTCCAGTAGTTTTTAAGTTTATCCATTACAAACAAAAAAACAAAAAATCAAATCTTTCCTCTTTATAATATTATTATAGTGTAGATTAAAGTTGTCTGATTTGAATGTTTTAAAATTCTATTACCGTGGGTCCCGAACTTCTTAGCCACGTGGAACTTCTGACCACGGAACAACAGATTTTCGGACCCCTTGATATATTATTATTATTATTATTATTATTATTAGCACCGCGTCTTAATACCCGTTCGGCTTATACGCACTTACGCTAATGTGTAATGGTAGGGTGATTGCGAGATGAAATGAAGGACCTACACCTTAACGTGGAATCCGAACCACGGTGGAGGCCTGGCATTCCTCACATTCACAAGATGTCTTGTCAGAGGTGAAGGAATGGTTTGGTAACCCTTGATATAGAATAAATTATTTAAAAAAATAGTATAGTAATACATTCATAGTATATTATAGGTATAAATTAGTTATAATATATTTTAACGTAAATACAATACAATATAAAATAAAATAGGTATGATATTTGTACACTTTTATAATATTGTTTTAATAATTGTAAAAAGAATTACAATACAAATTAAAAGAAAATTTGATATGTATTATATTTATAAATTTATAAACACTGATAAATTATGTGAGGAATGGAACTGCTTGTATCATCATTATTTAAATCTGGCAATTTTAGTGACCATCTCCTTAAGTCTCATTCCACACTAAGACTATTTCATTTTACATTTTTTCTTATCACAAAGAGCAAAAGGGCTCGCTCGCACAAATAAGTTGTTGGAAGGGGCATCAAATGTTTCAGTACTTTTTCTGGAAGTTATTTGTGTTGGCTGACGAGAAAACTAGTGTGAAAGTGAATTTAAAATGCTCCTTTCAAAAATGTGGACACCAGGGGCGTGGTCAACCCCCCACTTTTTGGCATCACTTTCTCACCAAGCTTTAAAATGGGAATATATCTCAATTGCGTTTAGAATATACCAGAAATTTACCCTTTTATTTAAAATTTTAAAGATCTAAAAAAAGTATAAAGGTATGTCATAGATTTCCTGAATGATTTCGCTGACCCCTTGGGTGAGTTTCGGAAACCCCTGGGGGTCTGCGAACCCCACTTTGAGAATCTCTGATCTATTTCATTCCGGGCATGAATGCTTCCCAGATGCTAGAGGACCTAGTAACTATCCATGTGCTAGGTACCATTATTCCATCCCAGATATTATTCACAAACTGAATTAATAAGGGTAGGTGACCTGGCGGTCTAAGGGTAAGGTGTCGGACTTCTGTGTTGGGGGTCCGGGGTTCATTCCTTGGTCCCGGCACAGATTTATCTGATTACCAAACCCTTCCTTCACCTCTGACAAGACATGTTTTAATCACAACTTGTAATTGTATAGAAAGCCAGACCTCCACCGTGGTTCGGATCCCCCGTTAAACTGTAGGTCCTCCATTTCATCTCACAATCATCCTACCATTACCGATTAGCGTGTGTATAGCCCGTACGGGTAGTAAGACGCAGTACTAATAATAATAATAATAATAATAATAATAATAATAATAATAATTAATAAGGATATTATTATTTGATGTAGGATGAAAACTTCGTCCGTCAAGATCAAAGATCGTGGTACATTGTCTCAATTCCAGCCAATTATACATTGTGTGCGCTCTTCTAAGTTCATGTCGTGTGTGTTAAGGATCGTGTGCAAGATCATAAAAACAAGTGACGAGACGTCTGTCTATGTTGATAATTTGTTCGAGGTCTGATGCACTGAGTGGTGCACATAATAACTATGACTTGCCACTAATCAAGTTGCATCCTGACCTGAGCAATGCAACAAGCACGCATGGACTCAGCAACCCCAAGAACCATGACGTATGACAGCTAGGGGATATTGCCACAAACAATTCTACTCGTATTCAGTATTACACATGGACTCGTTAGATACTTATAGATTCCAGGTTGGATCTGATCGGTTCCACTTTGGTCAGTTCGTTTCCAGCTCGGGACAACCCGGCTTCTATTCGGGTCTGCTTGGATTCATTCGGGGATACTCGGGGTCCCATTTGGAACTTATCGGACTCATTAGGAAATGATCCTCCCTACTCAGGACTATTCATTTCTCCCTCGAAACTTATTTACCCCTCTTGAAACTACAACTAGATTATCGAGCATATTTTAAGACCATTCTTACCATTCACTATTCAATTGTTGAACAGTTACACAGATTTATAGTGCCTTTAAAATCATAATTAGAGAAAATAACAGAAATAATAGCTTCCATAGATTGTAGGCCTCTTCTCCTTTCTTTCCCATCAAAGTACATATTTTATTGGTGCGTCACTAATATAGTACACAATCAATGAAGTAATAACAATGTGTTCAAGTTAAACAAAAATTCTGGACTAAACAGTCCTCTATTGGCAGTCATTTTATTAAATATACTGGTCACACATGAAACTACATTTAGCATACATAGAGTTCTAGTACTAATCTAATTGGTGCTTAAGGAACATCATACACAAATCTTCACACTTTATAGCTCTAGCCGATCCTTAGAAATGGGTTAGCAAAACCTTTAAAACGCCATTATAAAACCAAATATGGGATAAAAAAAACTTTTTATAAGATACAAAAAATAAATGTAGTGTGAACAACATTTATTTATTCATTCACGCAGTCATAGGTGTTTAGTCTGGCTTACTGGAGGTGTGGGTAGGTCAGTGTTGGAATCTCAGCCGAATCTACTGAGGTTTTTTTCCCCCTTTAATCGTTTCCCAATTCTCCCTTCACAATGAATATGGTTACATTTCCTTAATCCTTGTCCCTACTCCATTGGCGTAATATAATGATAGCCCGGACGGATAGCAAAAAAAAGCTAAACATTTTTTATAATCAACGACTGGGAATACATTTTCAAAACTTTTTTTATTACAATTATCATTTTCTTGGCACGAAGCAGAAACGAAATAAAATAAAACTGGTGGTGAGTTGAAATAAAGTTTATTTTTTTAAATAATTTGGTTCAAAGAACTGTCTGTATTTTCGATACAGTACCAAGCGCGAATTTAAGAGGGTACACCGGGGGGCACGTGCCCTCCCTTAGGTAGAATATTTGGTTGTTTTTTCTTTATACTAATGGAAGTGGAGGGCGAGGGCTGTGGCGGCGACCAATGAGGTTATGAGGCCAATTTTATTTTTTTACATCATATTGTTAGGGTTGTGTGAGAGTAGGGGTGGGCACTGGACACTGGGCAAGGCAATTGGCAAGAAGTACGCGTGTTAAGGAAAAATATGCCTACTAGCGCACGCAAACTTTCTCAATTAAATACATCTGTGCCCCCTCTCCCCCCTCTGCCCCCCCAACCAGCCTTTTACAATTTCTAAATTCGTACTTGTACAGTACTGACTATAATCAACTTTCCCTGGCTGTAATATGTTGGTAAAACATAGAGATCCGTTTCTTACTGATTTTTCTAATTGCAAACTAAGTGAAAAATATTTTTTTTAATCGTTTATGTTACTGTTGTCTCTAATTCCTTTATACTCCCTTTATAACCACCCCCTCCCTGGATTTGCAAGTTACAAGTTCAATCAATCCCCAATACTATCCAACCATTCAGTTTTTATGACGGCAACTATCTTAGCTAAGTTTGTGATGGAAGAAAGTGAACTAGAAAACAACATACTGTACTTTGCTGGAACTCATACAATTGTTTGTTATTCACTTATCATGTGAATGAACTATCGGCGAACTAGAGAGTTATGAGCAATTTTTGTGTGAACTGCGTCCAACTTCCCTTTCGGGTAATCCACGTATATTTACACTAATGCGATAGGAATGAAGACGGTAGAATTTTGAAGCTATGCGCCTGTATTTAATTGGAGGGAGAGTAAAAAATAATTTAAGAAAAACCACGTTCTAAGCAGCCGACCGGGAATCAAACTCCAATCTCCGTGTGATCGGTAATCATGTCTATTGCTAGAGTGTAGCAACCCCCGATACGTGTATGAAGAGCTAGCCACCAGCTTCCCAACACATAACACTGGGATATAAGCAGAAGCTTCTCTGCTGTAGCTACTTACAGCTTCCAGACAGTTGAAAAAACTAAAAATGAAGGTCAGGGAAGGGTTGTCTACGGTGTTGCCAAGACAAGATGGGTTCTGCTACAATACTGTCAAGTCAAGCCAAGGTCTTATACAGTACTGCCAAGTTAAGGTGAGGTCTGTGACAGCACTGACAAGTCAATGTGGGGCTGACTGTAGTCCTGCCAAGACAAGGTAGAGCTGACTGTAGTCATTCCAAGACAAGGTGGAGCTGACTGTAGTGCTAACAAGATATGGTGGAGCTGACTGTAGTGCTGCCAAGAGAAGGTGGTACTGACTGTAGTGCTGTCAAGACAAGGTGTAGCTGACTGTAGTCCTGCTAAGACCAGGTGGAGCTGACTGTAGTCCAAAGGTAGAGCTGACTGTAGTCCGGCCAAGACAAGGTGGAGCTGACTATAGTGCTGCCAAGACAAAGTGGAGCTGACTGTAGTTCTGCCAAAACAAGGTAGAGCTGACTGTAGTCATTCCAAGACAAGGTGGAGCTGACTTTAGTGCTAACAAGATATGGTGGAGCTGACTGTAGTGCTGCCAAAACAATGTAGAGCTGACTGTAGTCATTCCAAGACAAGGTGGAGCTGACTGTGTGCTAACAAGACAAGGTAGAGCTGACAGTAGTCATTCCAAGATAAGGTAGAGCTGACTGTAGTGCTGCCAAAATAAGGTAGAGCTGACTATAATCCTGCCAAGACAAGGTGGAGCTGACTATAGTGCTGCCAAGACAAGGTAGAGCTGACTGTAGTCATTCCAAGACAATGTAGAGCTGACTGTAGTCATTCCAAGACAAGGTAGAGCTGACTGTAGTCCTTCCAAGACAAGGTAGAGCTGACTGTAGTGCTGCCAAAATAAGGTAGAGCTTACTGTAATCCTGCCAAGACAAGGTAGAGCTGACTGTAGTCCTTCCAAGACAAGTTAGAGCTGACTGTAGTCCTGCTAAGACAAGATAGAGCTGACTGTATTACTATCAAGACAAGGTAGAGCTGACTGTAGTCCGGCCAAGACAAGGTGGAGCTGACTATAGTGCTGCCAAGACAAAGTGGAGCTGAAAAGGTGGAGCTGACTGTAGTCCGGCCAAGACAAGGTGGAGCTGACTGTAGTCCGGCCAAGACAAGGTGGAGCTGACTGTAGTGCTGCCAAGAGAAGGTGGAGCTGACTGTAGTCCTTCCAAGACAAGGTGGAGCTGACTGTAGTCCGGCCAAGACCAGGTGGAGCTGACTGTAGTCCGGCCAAGACAAGTTGGAGCTGACTGTAGTACTGTCAAAACAAGGTAGAGCTGACTGTAGTCCGGCCAAGACAAGGTGGAGCTGACTATAGTGCTGCTAAGACAAGGTAGAGCTGACTGTAGTGCTGCCAAGACAAGATAGAGCTGACTGTAGTCCTGCTAAGACAAGGTGGAGCTGACTGTAGTCCTGCTAAGACAAGGTAGAGTTGACTGTAGTACTGTCAAAACAAAGTAGAGCTGACTGTAGTCCGGCCAAGACAAGGTGGAGCTGACTGTAGTCCTTCCAAGACAAGGTGGAGCTGACTGTAGTGCTAACAAGATATGGTGGAGCTGATTATAGTGCTGCCAAGACAAGGTGGAGCTGACTGTAGTCCGGCCAAGACAAGGTGGAGCTGACTGTAGTCCGGCCAAGACAAGGTAGAGCTGACTGTAGTACTGCCAAAACAAGGTAGAGCTTACTGTAGTCCTTCCAAGACAAGGTGGAGCTGACTGTAGTACTGTCAAAACTAGGTAGAGCTGACTGTAGTCCGGCCAAGACAAGGTGGAGCTGACTATAGTGCTGCCAAGACAAGGTAGAGCTGATTATAGTGCTTCCAAGACATGGTGGAGCTGACTGTAGTCATTCCAAGACAAGGTGGAGCTGACTTTAGTGCTGCCAAGACAAGGTAGAGCTGATTATAGTGCTGCCAAGACATGGTGGAGCTGACTGTAGTCCGGCCAAGACAAGGTAGAGCTGACTGTAGTCCTTCCAAGACAAGGTGGAGCTGACTGTAGTGCTAACAAGATATGGTGGAGCTGATTATAGTGCTGCTAATACCAGGTGGAGCTGACTGTAGTCCTGCTAAGACCAGGTGGAGCTGACTGTAGTCCTGTTAAGACAAGGTAGAGCTGACTGTAGTCCTTCCAAGACAAGGTGGAGCTGACTGTAGTCATTCCAAGACAAGGTGGAGCTGACTTTAGGGCTGCCAAGACAAGCCGGGGTGGGAAGAACAGTGTCACGACAGCAAAGGCTCATTTCAACACGATTTTCGCTGCGTCATTACAAGGGACTACAGTACAAGAAATGTTTTAGCTCATTGATGTTTCACGTCTTCATCCTAGTGCAATCGAGCTGTGTATAATTGTTAAGAAGAGGCTCCATAGAATTCGCGGTGAAAATGTGAACTAATGAATTAAACACGGTAGTGGCCAGATATATTGGGGAAGGTAAGGAGAAGCTCAGAATATCCTGAACCGTCAGTAATTGATACAGAACGAGCCTTCCTGTCATCTTGTTTTATTTCTCGATGTTTCATCTGGCTGCGCGCGGGAAGATATCCGGCTGCAACATTTTAATGGAGAGAACGGACACTTTGGAGGAAATAAACTGGAGAGGAATGGTGAATATAAAAATGAAGAAGGGAGCGATCAGGAAGGACACAGATTGAAGAGAAACTTGATGCATAGGTATCTATGAGGCAACAATTGAAATTTTCCACTGTTTACGATACTAGAGTGTGTTTTCGTGTTTATATTTTTCTTTCTCGCAGATAAATTAATGTACTCGGGAAAATATTCGACTGCAAGATAGTTACGTATCTTGATATGTGCTCCTGAACTTCATATCCATCCCTATGTCTTGTATGTACCTACGACTACAGCCGAAACAGTTTGATGGTTTTCGTTCAATCCTCTTATCTATTTGTTATACAGTCAGACCTAAAGGTGATATGATTTTAATTATATTTCCAAAACTAGGAATAGCTTACTCATGATTGATTTTTGAAAATTTTAAATGGTTAGAAAATTATTTTTTATAATTTTGTTCAAAATTGATATATGGGGAGGGTTTTAGATGATAAATAAGAGAATTATGATTTTTCATAGAAAAATCTAACTTATATTATTATTATTATTATTATTAGCACCGCGTCTTACTACCCGTTCGGGTTATACGCACTTACGCTAATGTGTAATGGTAGGGTGATTGTGAGATGAAATGAAGGACCTACAGTTTAACGTGGAATCCGAACCACGGTGGAGGC
>CABFOV010001043.1:123919-138619 GCA_902141375.1 Timema poppense
ATACTCACAAAAAAAAAAAAAGCTCAAACGGAAAAATGGCCACACGGAAAAAAATTACAAATCAAGGTTAATTTTTAACGGAATGCAAGTTTGATTGGGGTTTTGCATTACTAACCTTTTAGTTTCCACTTGTTAAGTGCGCGTTTGATTTATTCTTGTGCATTCATACAGTTTGAATTCACCTTTTTGGATCTTTTTGTTAATTTAAAGTAATTTTTTGGAATTCTTAGTGTTATTTTATGGATAAATTTTGACACATTTTAGGTCATCAAAATTCTGGCTCTAGAACAATAACATAACCAATGTTTACAATAAGTGCTTAGGGTTCAAATAAAATTCAAAATATATCAAAATTGAGTTATATTTAAAGAATATTATACATTTAAGTTGGATCTACATGTTAGTTTAGTTTAATAAGTAGGATACATATTTCATAAAATAAAGATTATTACTCTAAAAAATTTAAACTAGAAGTCGTCATTTTAATACGAAGTGTTGACCCTTGGTGACCCAATATCAATATTTTTACTTTCTCGCTACCTTACAGTTAGAGCAAGTATTGTGATCGTCAAAAAAAGAATCGAAATCAAGATGTTGATGAATGTCGACGTTTCACGATCCTCCAAATCTGAAAAAAATTGTTTTCGCAATGCCGTCTGGCTGTCTGTCCATCTGTTTGTCAGTCTGTAAATTAAATCTGGTTAGTGAGATAGTATTACGTGACAATGAAACTAGTAGTGACTTTAACATTGATTTAATTGGTTTAATTTCTTGAAGAGGGGCGATCTCATTTTATACCCAATAGTCAATAATTACCTCATATTCTGAAAATTTAAAAGTGACACCAGGACACGGGAATCGAACCCATCCAGGTGTCATTTTTCAATTTTCAGAATATGATAGCTAGATGGAGTAATCCACACTAAAAAGCATAAATAATAGCTTTGGCTATTTGTTTTAATAATTACCTATTTTAATGGTCAAAATTTATAAAAGAGAAATTTAATAGCAATGCGATAACCATAAGATGTACAGTACATCCCCTAATAAAATGTCGAATATTTTAACCTGAAGTCAAAATTTTAATACGAAGTGTTGACCATTGGAGACACAATATAGATATTTTTTATTGGTCCAGATGTACAAATAAAGACGTTAATTCTTTAAAAATAAAATTATAAAATTTATAGCCGCGATTAAAAAAAATTGTTTGTAACTATAGCACAATTTGTTCACGGGTTTGCTAGTGTATATTATACTACGAATTTTGAGTAAATATCTACATTTTTAAACATTAGAGTGAGAAAATCCGTGCGGAGTTTCATACAATTTATTTTTGTAATGACATACATACAACAGATACCAATTTGGAACAAAATCGTTAGAGCCATTTCAATATATTTCGAATTTTCTAAAATTACTCATCAGCCCTTCAACTAATTTTTACCCAAAAACCAAATATAAGGTGTTATCACACTTATTTGGGAGGTCAAACATAGTCTATACATCAATTTTAATCAAAATTGTTAAAAGCCATTTTCGAAATTGGAATTCCAAAAAAGCACTCATCAGCCTTAATTTGAGGGATAGGATGAAAAAGAAAGAAAAAAAATCCGGTGGTTATAAAATTGTAAAAATTAAATATCAAGTTTGAGCACATACATAGAGAGACAGACAAGGAGACTGCTGCAATTTTTTTCTTGTTTAAATTTTTTATTTTTATTTTTATTTTTTCACGATTACAATACTCTCTCTTTTGATGAGAAAGTAAAAATGAATGGGGGCATTTGTCTCAATGGACATTTTTCCGTGTGCGCACTTTTAGTCTGAGCTTTTTTTCCGTGAGCATTTTTCGTTTAAACAATTTTCCATGTGGGCATTTTTCCATGTGATCATTTTTCCTTGTGGGCATTTTTCCGTGTGGGCATTTTTCCTTGTGGGCTTTTTTCCTAGAACCTCCAAAAACATGTCCAAATTAAAGAGTTTTTCACCAGCAGTATAGAAGCTGACATTATGTTGAAGGACGTATAATGTGGTTCACCAACTAGAAGTAGCCTAATTTCAATTTAAACGAGACCCACCTCAGTGGTGTAGTTGACTAAAGTGCTAGTTTCGTGTTAGCTAGACTGCCGAGGACCAGGAGATTGAGGTTCAAATCTCAGTTGGGTGAACTGGGGTTGGTTCTTCCTCAATTGTTTTCCAATCTCCCTCCACGCAAATGTGGGTTCACTTCCTCTAAATTCAACCTTCACAATTCTTAGTCTATTAGCTTATTTAGTACTTAAGCATATAGCCCGAGCGGGCAGTAAGACGCGGTGTTAAATAAATAAAAATAAATAAAATCAATTTAAACTAGATATACATCTCGACATATATTTGTGTATTCTTCTACCTAGAGGCCCTAGATTAGTTTAAATATACATTATTATTAGCACCACGTCTTACTACCCGTTCGGGTTATACGCACTTACGCTAATGTGTAATGGTAGGGTGAATGTGAGATGAAAAATGAAGGACCTACAGTTTAACGTGGAATCCGAACCACGGTGGAGACCTGGCATTCCTCACATTCACAAGATGTCTTGTCAGAGGTGAAGGAAGGGTTTGGTAATCAGATAAATCTGTGCCGGGACCGAGGATTAAATATACACTATATATTTAATATTCAGGAGCTTATAAAAATAAACTTTCCTTCTTGTACAAAGTAAAACTAGACACAGATTCCCTAAAACTTCCTTTCGTATTAAATTTGACACTAGATATACCATTTAACCTTTAATTTCAATTAAGGTAATAGTTTCAGAGACTTGGAACATTAAGTGTGCTAAGAGTCCCCCTTATCCCCGTTACTCCAACGAGTTGATTAATTATATGTATGCGCGGGCTTACAGGACGATTTTGGAGAGTTATTAATTATGAATAGCAACATTTGTGACGGCAGGCAAAATATAAACCGAGAAACAAGTTTTACTTTAGTCATTTTGGTAGCCTCAAACAAAATATTTCACAGTTCGTGCCGTAAACAAGAGAATCGATTAAAGTTTTTTATGTGTTCAAGTACTGGTGGACACATGGTCTAAATGCCAGGCTCATCTAGTCAAATTTGGGGGGGGTGAAGGGGGGGCTACGGGAGAAGGGTAGGATTTGAATCTCAGCTGGGTGTACTGAGTTTTATTTTAATCAATCTATTCCCAAGCTTTCCTAATGAAAATGCATGTTCATTGCTTCTAAATGCTACTTTCTTCCTCTCTACCCCATTAGCTTGAATAAAATGCGCATATCTCGGACAGTTGGTAAGAAATGGCCCATAAAAATAAAAATCTATTATTTTGTTGTATTTTATTGGGAAATTTAACGTATAACTTCTATAAACGCTATATTATCAAATGACTTACAAACGAACACAACCTATGAGAGTAGTCTAAACTTCTAAAGTATCGTCTAAATACTCCGTAATCTCCGTTTCCTTTTAGTCTTTAAGTCTGCATTGTTTTTAATTTCGTGTACACACCTCGTATCCTCACTCACGTGATCTTGTGTCAACTAACAGGTAAATACAATTCTTTGTCCAATCAAACGCGTTGGAAAAAAACAATTTCATCAAGTTCGATAACCATTTTCATGATTTTTTTTTTTAGTGTTTTGATCAATAGCCATGAATTAGTATAAAAAGTAGATAAATTAAAATAAGCTATGCCTAAAAAACTGTTTGCTTTCTTGTTATTGATGCTTTCATTTCAATTCGCACTTACATTTTCATGTATCTCTTTATCCGTGATTGGTTCTCAGTAGCAATGCGCAACGACAGCCCTAAAAAAAAGGCAAAGTTTATCCAACTTCTACGGAGTGCTACGGATTTAGGGACTCTGTAAACAGAGCAAATCTGTTGCCGTGGAACCCGCCTCGGTGGCGTAGTTGGCTAACGCGCTGGTCGTGTTGAGCTCAACTCCTGAGGACGGGGAGATCGAGGTTCGAATCTCGGTCGGGTGAACTGGGGGTGGTTTTTCCTAAGTGGTGTTCCATTCTCCCTCCACGCAAATGCGGGTTCACTTCCTCTAATCCACCCTTCCCAATTCCTAATCCATTATCGTAATTAGTACCTAAAGCGTATAACCCGAACGGGTAGTAAGACGTGGTGCTAAATATATTACATATGTTGTCGTGGAGTTGATATCGTCTTGCGATCTACGAACCTTATAGAAACTAAGTATGAAGACGGGTATTTTTAATACACACCTAACTTTAGCACCTAAATACTTACTACAGTAATTAGATAGCAGGAAGAACCCGTTTATAAATATTATATAAGCTATATTAGTCAACAAAATCAACTTGATTTGAAACAGCTTCCACTAGATTTATGGTGGACCACTTAAATCACCAAGCAATTGTTTATCCCAATCATCTGATTATCATCATCATTATCATAGCCCATCCACGGTTACTTTGGCCTCTTTCTTATGGTTATATCGGGAATGAAAATAGTTTTGTATTCATCAGCCATTCCAATGGGTTTTATCCCGTTGAAAATCTATGTCATTTTAAATCACGGTGTAAAATAATATAACGTATTTGTGTAACGAATTAAAATAGAACCATTATTCAGACACTTTTTAATGGCAGAGAAAGGCAAAAGTTACAGATGAGGTCTAGGCCAACCTCCATCGGACTGCACGTTCCAACACAGTTTTTTTATATTACTACTTAGCTGCCCATAGGTTTATCAGATCAAACAAGGCAAGGCCTACTTTCAAGTAGATAGGAAAAACAGAGAGTTTGATCACCCACCCACAGGATCGATACATCCCATTTAACCTGAAACGCAGTCAATACCTGAAACAACCTTAACGGAGTCGAGAGATACTAAGGCTGGCTTGTGTCCCTGACGGTGAAAGTGTTTGCTGCTGACCAACTTCTTACAGCAGTTTAAAAAATAAATAGTATAGCACAATCGTACATACTTAATCGTATAATTTATTATAGTTTGGAACAAAATAAAAATAAAAAATCTGTTGTCAATAAGCTACCCTTTAACGTATTTTCCTCCAAAAACCAAGTACACAGCATTCACGAAAAACAGTCCAAGATCCATTTTGAAAAATCTAAGTTACTATCAAAAAATGTCACACTGATTATATTCATGAACCAGTAAACTATTCTTTATTTTTTATAACTTAAAATTAAAATCACGATATTGTTTCGAGACATGACCATATAACACTTAAATCTCAAGTTTGAACAATTATTTATTTATTTTTTATCACCGGGTTTTACTACCTGCACAGGCTACGCATCCATCTGTTTCGGCTTCTACCCCAAGCACAAACAGGTCGCAAAACCAACGCGTGTTTCTAGTTTAGTGATCCATAATACGCGAGGGTCCATTATAATCATGAAGTCAAAAATTTTCACGATTATAATACTTTCTCCATACACGTGAAAGTAAACAAATTGCATTTGAGGTGTTCTTAGCTAGACCTATGTTGTATAACACAGCCGTGATTTGCGCCTCTCCCAAGTTGCAGTGAACAAAACACGCCTGGCTAAATAGTCCGGTGTGACCTTCGTGACTCACGCACATTATCACTTCCGGTACAGTAGAGCGGTTCTTCTCCACCAGGTGCGCTGCGTGTCGGATTTTCATAGAACAGTCTAGAGTGCCAAGAAAAGTACTAGCTAGCCCTTCCTTTTTCCACCACAATTTTGGAGGTATGATTGTCCACCCCTACTCGATTACAACCTTTAAGGAAACTGTAGGGTAGATCCACATAGGTGGACACGTGGACTAAAGGGAAGGCTCATCTTGTCTGATTTGCCGTTTGTGGGGAATTTGGGGTTAGAATCTCAGCTGGGTGCGCTGAGAATGGTATTTCCTAAATAGTTTCCCACTATTCCTTCACGCAAATGTGGATAAATTTCCTTTGAGTAATATCTTCCTCATATATATGCTACTAGTGTAATTAAATGCGTGTAGCACGTATGGGTAGTAATACGCAGGTAACAACGTTGCCGTTTAATTGTGCTTGAGTGTTGTGCAACCATGGATTGTCTGTACTCCGAGTCTTACTACTCCTCCGGACTAACCGCATATTTACACCGATGAGGAAGAAATGAGGCCTATATGTACCCTTTTATGGGAGATTGGTACGGCCATATGTACCAATCTTCTGGCACTGCTGCTCACAGAAAGGGTATAGCATTATCCTCTTTTAAGTCAGAAACCTTTCAAGGTTAGCCACCCAATGCCACAATCGGCAGAAGATCTCGCGTCCAATGGCGGGTCAGCTCATCCCAGGGTCCCTTAACCTACCGTGGGGAGTATTTTGAGATAACCTTCGTTGAATATATCGGAACCCCCACCAAATCCTGGATCCAGGGGCGAGGAGAAGTTGGTTCCTTAATGTGTAAAAACCAGCGCTCTGTAAGAGTTCCGTGACTCAGCCCTAGGGATTGACGATGCGCTATCTGACTAGCGGGGACCCTGAGGATTCTAGAGAGAGAGCGTGTGTGTGTTTATTAATATAGATTAATTAATACAATACAATCAAATACCATACAATACAAATTACAGATTATTACAATTTACATTTTAATTTCAAGATTAGTGATATTCATTATCATTACAATTCTAGAGGCATTACAGAAAATATGGTTATTGCGCCTCTTAATTTGTGTATAGAATATAGAGCTGAAGGCGTAAAATTGTAGATAACCAAGGTAAAATTATGTAAATTACATAACTAATGATAGGCTGTTTCATAAAATAAATTGTTTACCATTTAAATAAGGCGTTAATCTGACACAATGTATATTTTTATTTGAAGATTATTGTTACACCAAGACTAAAGTATAATTTTATAACTAGATGATAGTATCAAACAAATTGTGTGGTCAAGTATTACAAAATCACAGGGATCTTCTTCTGTTGTTATTTCTATTAATAATATTAAAACGATTATTTCTATTATTTCTATTAATATCAGTACCAATACTAATACTAATCCAGAATTGAGCTATTAGGATTAAAATTTTAATCAGCCTTATATATATATATATATATTTATANATATATATAAAAGGCTGATTAAAATTTGAATTTTGATAAATAAATACTAGTTTGATCCCATGAGTTCCAAGTCTTCGCACCATTCCAATGAAAGCTTGATTTCATAAATCAACTATTTCTAGCTTTTGGCATTATTAGTTTTTTTGTGGTCTTATTTCTTGTCGATAAGCTTTGACTAACATATTTAAAATCTAAGCAAGTTGAAGTATTTATACCATGTATGATATCATACATAAGTATTAACAACTTATATTTAATTAGCTGTCTCATATTCAAGACTCCAAGTAATCTAAACAATGGTGTACTATGTGCTTTGAAATCTGAAAAAGTTATAATTATGACAATTTTTTTCTTTAATAATACCAGTGGGTGAATATGGTTTGTGTGAGTCCCCAAATTTCAATCCCGTAAAGAAGATAGGGATAGACAAGTGTGAAGTACAAATTTCTCATCATCGATACTGGAAAAAATATCTTAGCCTAGAGAAAAGATGTATATCTTTAGAGAGAGTCTTGCTTAGAGACCTGATGTGTGAGACCCATTTTAGGTTATCATCTAAAGTCATGCCCACGTATTTGACGCAATTTACTTGCTTTATTTTTTCTCCGTTTATTTTCTTATTAATATTTTCATTTATATGTTGTTTAGACTTGATTGAGAATTTTATATATTTAGTTTTTGTGACATTCAAAGATAACCTGTTCACTCTAAGCCATGTTCATAAGCCCCCTAAATCACTCTGTAAATTTCTGTATACTGATGCATTATCTTTATCAAAACTAGTTATAGCAGTGTCCTCAACAAATAAAAAGGTATTAGATTGCGTTATACAATTAGGTAAATCATTTATATTTATATATATATATTTATATATACATATATATATTTATATAAACATATATATATTTATATATACATATATATATACATATATATATATATACATATATATATATAAAAGAAATAGCGTAGGGCCCGAAGTAGACCCTAGGGAACACCACATAATATCGATCTTATATTTGACTTAGATCTGTTTATTTGAACATATTGTCCTCTATTTGATAGATACTCAGCTATACTCAGCTATCCTCGGCTGAAGCCGGGCACACACCACCAAGTGCTTAGTGTGCCGTGGACAGGGAACCAGTGACAACCCTGTCACCTCTCCCACGCCAGCACAGATAACCTCACAGGGGCTTAGCTGACCGCGAGGTTGGCAAAACCATGAGGTCACGGCCTGGAGCCCGCCGTGAGGAGTAACCCTGCTCAGTTTTGTTTGCGGTAACATAATTCAAACAGGAGTACCAACCTTCCATCCTTTGGGAAGGTTAGGCACGTCCCATCCCAATGAATGCACGTAAGCCTCGTGCTAGCCCCAGGGATGAGAGTGGTAGTCATAGAGAAAGTGTACCTGCATTTGCGTGGAAGGGGAGTACAAAATATTTAGGAATTGCCACCTCAGTGCCCTCAGCCGAGATCAAAGCCCCTACCTCCCCATCAGCACCAAACCAGTAAAGGCAAGACACGATTTTATCCAAATGACCACCTGTACAGGTTTAGTTAATGTTTTAACTGGTATGTTTCTCATATTACAAACATTGTAACCTAGGAATTCTCGTTTCCAGCATTGCAGTCATATCTGTCCAGAGTTTGAGGGTGGCTAGACTTGTCGAATAAAGAAAACATATTCAAATATTAAAACTGAATTTTTTAATAATCTAATAAAATAAAATAAATTATCAATATATTTTTTTATAATTTGTTACTTTTTTTAAGCTACCAATTCATTGTTAAATTAAATTTTATCCCTTGACCGACATAAATATATGTTCAAAAAAGTGAATTGAATATAATTGAAGATATTTTTGTTTGTATTATTTCTTTAAAGATGAATACGTTACAGTATATTCTAAATAGTGATACATTAATTTATCTAGATAACATAATAATTAAAAGGCTAGAATCTGATAAACTAAATTTAATTCTTTTTTTTTAGCACCGCATATTACTACCCATTTGAGTTATACGCTTGTAAACTTATTACGCTAATGATTTCAAGGATCAGGGAGGTTTTATTTAGAGGAAGAGTACCCACATGTGCGTGGAGGGAGAGTGGGATACAATTTTGGGAAAACTAACCTCAGTACACCCGACTAAGTTTCGAACCTCGATATCTTCGTCATCGGCAGTCTAGTCTACTGCAAGAATATCGAGTTAGACCACGTGGCCATCGAAGCAGGTCAAATTCAATTGAAAGGTTTTCAAATTGAAAATTGTGATTATAAACTCAAATTCTAAGTTAACATTTACTAAATATATTATTGACTATGTGGTTGTAATTCAATCAATTCTTTGTATTGTATACCTTGCTTGCTGTTTTGTAAAGAATTAAATAGATACATGGATAAGACATTGCTAATCAGACTATTCCATACAAGCGAGAAAAATTAAAAGCACGAAAATCCACATCTCCACAAGAAGGACATTATTGTCAATGTTAAACCAAGTAAACTTATGTTCTCTTCGTTTAACCTGAAGAATAGTGAGCTTACCTTGCCTGGCTCACTATGGTGTAGCTTTGTAGAAAGTAGATATAAACAGTTACTTTGTATGTGCGTCTGTAGGCCTACGTAAATATATATATAATATAATTAGGCCTATTTTTACGTATGCATGTACCATGTTGAGTTAATTAAACTTTATATGGATCCATATTTTTATGTTGGTATTGTCTTGATTTAATCAAACTCAATATTTGCAAAATATTCATTACAATTTTGATTTTGCGAACACCCTAGTTCTTGCATCACCAGCCACCGCCGACCAGTGCACGGGACGACTCCTGGATAGCTCAGTGGTAAGAGCATCGACATAGTAATCCAAAAGTCCTGAGATCAATTCCCGTGACCAGGTGTCATTTTTCAATTTAAAAAAAAATGGTAACGTCAAATTGGGTGATTGTTTCTTTATCTTGGAGGCTTGTTGCAGATCATGACGTCATACCCCCAAAACTAGGATTTGTGATGGACTATTAGAGGCATTGAAAATATCTAGGTGCTCGTGTATAAGAATTACTTCACAATGGTGGCTGTAAATGGTTGTCAACGTTGCGTCCGTTTATTAATGAATTATAATTTGGGGCTTAGGTAGCATTGTTATTAATTGGTTTGTTTATTAGCTTATCCATCCAGCTAATGTTGCCATAAAAGTTCATATTTAGCGCTGACAATTTTATATCATTGAATCTAGAAGAGTGGCATGTATTGGTCTTGGCTTTGACTATAAATTTTAGTAGGTATAAACATATTTGGTGGCCCGGGGTTAAATCCTCGGTCCCGGCACTGATTTATCTGATTATCAAACCCTTCCTTCACTTCTGACAAGACATCTTGTGAATGTGAGGAATGTCAGGCCTCCACCGTGGTTCGGATTCCACGTTAAACAGTAGGTCCTCCATTTCATCTCACAATCATCTTACCATTACACATCAGCGTAAGTGCGTATAACCCGAACGGGTAATAAGACGCGGTGCTAACAATAACAATAATAACAACATATTTGGTTTACATCAGACCATACGTTTGGGAGACATTAAACCACCAAGTGCTGTTGTCGATCTTGAGCAAGAGAAAATAACTGGAATCTTGGTTTTTGCCATATTTAAGCTTATTTAATAATGTTTTTGGTTTTAACGTCCTTTAAAAAATTAAACTGAGGTCAAAACTTTAAAAATTACAATATCTATATTGAATTAGTTTGGTTTAATTAGTTTTAATTAGTCTAACAAATCAACTTTAAAAAAATTAGAATCCCATTTTTAGGAAAATTTTACAGATTTAACTAACAGTTCGGGTGTAATGTCAATTTTGTCAGATTCAATTATTACCTTTACAAATAACTTCTAAATATTAGTTTATACTTTTCTTTAAGTTACAAAAATTTGAAGTTTTTTGGAGGGTATATGTAACGAGCACGTTTTGTTTAACAGACAGGCCTACATCAGCACACGGTTAGACATGGCCTGGACCGGAGCTTTGGTATCCTAGAGCTTACTTTGGCTTACTTACCACTTAACTACAAAAACGGGCCGCTGATGCAAGGTTATTCATTTGTTCACTAGACCACAAAATAAGATTTAGGATGAGGATGGCACAGTTTCATAATGTCTTCAGAAAAGGTTTATTTATTATTAAATTGCTAAGCTCAGCGCCAACGTATAACTTTATTCGAATCTTGGTGGTGTGTATTGGGAGACATTTTCTAACAACGGAGTTTTTCATCCTTCCTCCGGGTGAACATGGGTGCATTTCCTTTTAATTATTTGACTAGTACCTGCCCGCTTAGATTTGTCATAAAAGTCAGCATAATATATTGTAATTCGAGTGACAAGAAGGTCGAGGTTCACATTTTGACCAGAAGCATTGGGAGTAGAAGATTCCCCCCATGTGATGTATCACTCTGGTTTTACCATCGTATTTCCACGCGAGTGTAAGTGCATTTTCTCTAAACAGCCTACCTTATCTTATCCCTTACTGTGAATGCACAAGTTCACCGAAACACAAGCACAGAACAGAAACGTGGTCACGTGACGACGAGCTATAAGCCAATCACAAGATTTCCGCCTCATCGGTGCGAACTTATCTGCCATAAAGTTCAACTCATTTCTACTTCATCCGCTTTGGCCAAGATTTCGGCGTGGGAGAACCGATCAAATCTCAAAACCAACCATCTCAAATCACTGCACATATGCAATTGAAAGTGCATTTCTTGAAGAGCTATAATCAGGCAGACAACTTCGTTGACTTTTCTGGGGAGATTTGAAGTAACCCGTTTTTGGAAAGCGTATGTGTCGATGTATTGGATTGTGCCTCGAAACAGCATTACAATTTGAAAACATCCATCATGAAAACTATTTAAAATATATGGTAATACATTAGAAAATAAAATATGTTTATTATCAGCTGTTTTAAGTTTGAGTTGCAATGCATCATGGCGATGGTTCAACATATAGCGTGTGAATTGTTGCACCACGCGAATTTTGCTCTCTATTTTCGCCGAGCGTGTGAATCAAGCTTTAGATTAAGCCGTTAATAAGCCTTGTGTTGGGCGTAATTATTTTTTTTAAATTAGCTACTTACATTAGTTCTACATAGTATCATGTTGCAAACATTACAAAACCAAAGTCCGTAAAATTTACCTTGCAGGCGATTCCACTCAATACCCCCTCGCCCATATTTCTTGACGTTGTTAAACAAAAAGATTACTTTATCTCCACAAAGATGGTCTTTACATCCAGACAACCAATTTTAATTGCTTCTATGAGCCTCTTGTTGCACGCATGTGACGTATAATTGTTTAACAACGCCATAAACTCACCTGCTTGCTCGCGTTTATTACTTTTGCTATGTACAGTCCACTCAAAATTAGCTTGGTATGGAGATACTTGCTGCAAGTACAGTCTACTCAAAACTATTTTACTATGGTAAACTTGTACAATCCGCTCAGAACTAGTCTGATATTGTAATACTTGATGTGAGTACAGTCAACTCAGAGCTATATTGCTATGGTTGTACTTATTGCATGTACAGTCCACTCAAAACTATATTGATATGGTGATACTTAAAGGGCTACAAGTAAACTCTATTCAAAACTAGATTAATTAAAACAGGTATAGTAAATGATCCATAATAGCTGTTTATTTCTTAACCATTTAGCAACGAAGATTATGTATGTATTGATCTATCTATATATCTTTCCATCCCTCTTTCTCTTTCTATATAATATATAAATATATATATACACATATATCGGTCTATAAAAATAAAAAGAGAGAGAGATAGACAGTGTCTGCAGCTATGTATGTTCGCTTATAACTAGCTACTGAATTGATTTGGATGAACTTTATTTATATATATTATGTGGAATATTTCCGGTCGGCTTTAAGTTATTTGTAAAAGAGATAAGTCTTTATATAGAGAAGTAACGAGGATAAAACCACTATAATGGTTTTTCACATATTAATAAGAGTTAATGCAATACATGTACTACCTATGTATGATAGCCTATGACTAGAAAACTGCTGAATCGATTTGGTCGAGTTACTTTGTTTTATATTATGTAAAATAAATTTTGTAATGTTTTTACTTTTTAATCTATTGATCAACGAACGATGTATTTAGATAATGGACTAAGCAGTGACGTTAAAAACTATATGACCTATACCAGTACAATAAAATTGATGGTTTTTCAACGATTTTGACACGTTAACAAACGTTATTCTCTAAGAATATAATGTACTATTGAATAATAAAAAATTCTTCTGAATAACTTGTCAACAAAGGAAAATTTACACTTTAAACCTAAAAGAAATTACAGGAGATAATTCAAATTCAAAGATTAATTATTTGGTTGATTGTAACGTATTAACATTAGTAGGTAAATAATGTTTCTTTAACAAATAAATATTACTGATGAAATTTTCACATCTTTATTTGAGTTTATCTTTCATTTGCTTTAATAATTAAATAACTTTCATTGATAATTATGTATACAAATAAATAAACTACTTCTTTCATTAAAGTACACCTGAAATCCCAGACTAGCAAAGGAAATAATCTTACAAATAAAATATAATGTATATTGGTGTATAAACGTTGTAACTTTAAGACCAAAAAACATTACGTAAGTAAGGAGTGCACCTCAAGCGTAGTTTTTAACTTCTCTCGACACCTCGAAGAGAGAGTATTGGGATTGTAAAATAACCAAAAAACTAGATTTTGTTAAATGTGAAAGTTTCATGACCCCATAGAGTTAGCACAATAAGTAACAGTGTATATTAATTCATTTATGATTTTTGGTGTGATGTTTCTACAACAATGTCTAGACCCATTATTTCGTTTTTACAAGTTTTTAGTAAATATATATTTTTTAAGATAAAAACGAGAGAAAGTCTGTGGGGTGCACCGTACCAACTGTTATTATGTTTTTTTTTTTAATTTGTCATCAGATATTAATCCCACTGACCGCTAGAACACCTCGACTTGGCTAACTCGAAAACCATTAAATCTATAGAAACTAAGTTGTATTAACTTATTTTAAGAAGTCCTAGGCTCGAAACTTTAATAGTTTCATTTTACATTTGAGAGCCTGACGTCTTGAAAATATAGAAAGATGAAACCTGACCAAAGAATACAACTTATGAAAACTTTAGGGTTTACATATAGGCGGTTTTTTGTTTTTTTTACTTCTACATGTTTTGAGCTTAACTCCTTAAACCACGTAACCATAGATGTATACAGTAAGTGTTGTTGAAAAATATTATTGTAGTGATCTGTTTTCAATCGAAATTTATCACCCAAGATAACTTTTTAACCTTAAATGCAAAGAAATTTCATAAGATCATCGACGTCACACAGGCAACATATTATTATTATTATTATTATTATTATTATTATTAGCACCGCGTCTTATTACCCGTTCGGGTTATACGCTCTTACGCTAATGTGTAATGGTAGGGTGATAGTGAGTTTAATAGAGGACCTACAGTTTAACATGGAACCCGAACCACGGTGGAGGCCTGGCATTCCCCACATTCACAAGTTGTGATTAATACACGTCTTGTCAGAGGTGAAGGA